>JBDJHY010949014.1:0-14603 GCA_039654485.1 Withania somnifera
GGTTTTTGGGGACTGTTTTGGTTTTGTGATTTTTTTTGGAGGGCTTGTGCGTATTTTAGGGTTGAGGGGGGATGGACAACCTCGTGAGGAGGCTTTCCAGTGGCCTCAGAGGCCATTGAAGGCTATAAAAGGTCGCCAAGGAAGAAGACAATGTCGCCAAGCTAGAGAGAAAATTCTCTCAAGCCGTAGGGTTTTTTTAGTTGTTAGGTTCAAGATATTTACCAAGGGTTCCAAAGGTATTTTTGTCATTTTTGTTAAAGTTCTCATTTTTAGTAACCTTGTAGATATTGGGTCGGGGAGACCGCAAATTCTTATTTTGATGATTCCATTAAGTTTGTAATATAATTAGTAGGGTAGCCTATATGGTTGGTGTGCACCGGATTCTGAATGAATCACAACGGTCCATCCGGGGACTTGGTTTCATGATCTTTTCTATCATAAATAGCAATTGGTGCAGGGGTAGTATACTCATTGCAATCTCGTACAAGAGCATCTAGATTGTATAGGTCAGAAATTCTGTGATTCTCTATCGTATGCAAGGTCATTGTGATCACGTTCGTTAATCCCTCAGAGCATCAGAATTGTGCTTCCAAGTGATCTGATAGTCTAGGGTCCCAAAATTGTTCATCGTGATCACACGAAGAGTGTGTCAATATCACATATAGAGGTCAAACCAGTGACCTAAGACTTTAAAATCCTTGAATGTTTTCCCCATTTCTCCAGTTGTGGACCTTGAAAACTCACTTTGAGAATTTTCAAAGAGATATTTTGAGGCAAAGGTTTTGGGTAAGATTTCTAATCATTAAATCTGTGTTAAATGTTAATTATTTCCCGATTTTAACACCAAATTGATAAATTTCAAAGTGTAAAATTGGATATCTTGGGAAAAATAATGATTTGATAAAATTGAGTTTTGAAGGTCGATTTTAACCCTATTTTTGATAAATTTCATATTTGAGATTCCCAAAATACTGTTAATATTATTTTTGAAAAAACTTCCTAGATTTACCCTTGACCCTCGATTTTTACTTGTTGGGTGATTTTATATTCGATCTCAAAAGTATGAATATGGGTATCAATGTTAATGTTTTCTCATGCTTAGCTCATATTTGAATAGACTTTACGGATTAGCCCAATAGAAGGGAAAGGCTCAAGTTTGATAGTTTCTTAGCTTTGTAACACAAGTGGAGGCTCTTGACTCTCTTACAAAGTGTTCAATGTATTTTATCTTATTGTTTATTAAATTAGGGAGTAATATGGGCTACTTAGGGCTATCCGTGTGGGTGATGTGACGAGAATTCACCCGGATACCAGAGTCAAGCAAGTGTAATCTAACATAATAGTAATAAAAAATGGAAATATGATCTTATGAATTGAGATACTATGGGGCCATGATTCTTGATTTCATTCTCTTAAGTATCCTTGATCGATATTGATATGATTTTGTTTTTGTATGGTCCCATGAGTGTAGTTGTTTAATTAATAAGTGAAATTGCCTCTCTTTCCCATGACATGCATATGATATTTTTATTCATCAATGCATATTGATTATTGATATGAAACACAATTTATGAAGAACAAGATGACATGATTTGAAAGGTAAGGTTTAAGTGTGATTTCTCGTATTGCCATGATACATAGAATGAAAAAGAAAGACAAAGAGGAATGTGACATGAAATACCAGGGTTGATGCATAATTTTAGCATGGTAGTAGGTAATGATATATGATATAAAAGGCCAAGGATGATTTATGATTTTGTTATTGTAAAGATAATGATATGTGATATGAAATACTAAGGCTGATATGTGATTCCTGCATGGTTATAGTACTAATATATGATATGAAATACAAGGGCTGATGTGTCATTCCAGTATGGTAAATTTATTAAGACAGATATGTATTACATCCCATGGCATTACACATATGTTGACTTGTTCACATCAATGATTTCATATTTTGTGAGAATGTATGCTATGGAGTATATTTTTACTCATTGATATGTTATTGATTTTCCCCACTTATTCTATTATTGGGATGATGTCATGAGCCCAATATGGTTGATTGTGATGACATTTTAGGACTTGATCATAATTTTGATGAGATGAGGTAAATTATTTTGTTATGCTATTAAAATGGAAAGCCTCCAGAAATATTGAGCAGAAAATGATGAGAATTTCCTTTATCAGTTAAGTATGGTATTTATGTTGGTCTAGACATTTCAGAATCTATCCTATAAGTTTATTTCTCAGTTGTGATGGATGTACCCTTCCTACCACGACTTGACTTGTAAGTTAAGGAAGATATGGGTATTATACTTAAGTTGTATTCCTTCATTTACCTTAGCCTATACCTATTAGTATCCATCTCATGAGTTCATTTCTCTATTGCTTTAGGTGTACCCATCTTATTGTAGCTAAAGTTGAGTTAAATAAGGTTCTATGGACTCTTCCTATAAGATCATAACTTAATGAGTGGGATTCATCCTATAAGTTGTGATATGGACTCAGGGAGGGAGGACTGCCTCCTAATGGGTTAAGGATGTATTATTACATTTGATATGAATTCGATTGGTTTCACTTGGTTGTTGACACATTAGTTGAGTTGGCAATGGTGGTTTGTTGATACTCACTTATTTTTGGACATGGTTTAAGTTGTAGTTAACTACTCTGGTTTCTAATTTTACTGTTAGTTTCTTTTAAGGTGTTAGTTATTGTTATCACCCCTATTCCCTATATCTATCTTTTTACTTTTCATTATAAACTAATGGTTATTAGCTTAATTTCTAGAGGACTGCGGTTGGGTAATTGGTGACCGGTCACCATTCTGGTTTAGTTCCAGCCCAAGGATTATTTCTAGGTACCTGTTGTTTAATTGGTACTCATTTCCTTGCTTTCTACAGTTTTGTAGGTGCAGAGCCCGGAGCATTTTTTATGTTCTCTTCCAAATCAGGTTCGTGGCTTAAGTTTATCATAGTTAAGGTACCTACCTTGTTCATTCAGAAGATACCCAAACTTTTTATATTTTTGTCTTTGATCCTGTTTGAGGAATTTTGAGATATTGAGACTATGTATTTATTTGCACTTTGTATTACTTATATTTAGAGGCTTGTATATAGTGTCGCTGGTCTCTAGGTGGTTTTTTAGTTGGATTTTTATGTCATATCTTTTTTTCTTCTCACCGATTCATTATCACGACTTGGAATTTTGGGTTGTGTCACAATGAGAGTCTTAGTAGTGATTGATAGTTATTAAACTAATATTATGAAATTTCCTATATGCTTGGTTGTTTTAGTATGGATGATTGATATATTGTGATTGGTCTGTAATCCGTAGACTACAAAATCCAAAATCTTGAACTTGCTCTATCAAAATGATTCCTTGAATAAAAAGGGCTTGATGAAATATTGGTAATAAATAGAAAGCGATGATAAAGAATGATTAATTTACAATATGTTTGGACAAGGTGCCACTAGACGACATAATATTATTAGATTGGCTATTACATTTTTGCATGTTAAGGTTAAAGGAATAAAGGATTAATGTACTTACTCTCAAAGAACTCATTTTGCAAAAAAGACTGATGTAGAGGCTTGAGTCCTCATGTGTGTTCTTAATATTGTTGACTGATTATGTATTTCTTTCATTATTATTGTCACTTATATCATCTACTTGTTTCTTTTCACCTGCAAAGTACTAGTTAATTTCATGTTATTATGTTATGAATATTAGTTTCTTTTTCTAGTCGTCGATGATACATACTCAATACTAATTCCCTGTACTAACTCCTACTTTTATTTTTTCATTGTTTTCCTTTTGTGGAGTACGTCGAGTGTACCAGCAGCTTCATCTCTCCCTCAGATAATAAGAGCGAGGATGGTGCCATTAATTCTAGACCTATGTTTCAAGGTGTAATCAAAAGTATCCAAGGAAAGCACGACACTAAAGCACTAAAAAAGAGCTCCAATAGGAGAACACAAGGAGCAATCCTAAGTTTGGAAGATATCTTGGGGGCACAATGGAAGACTTTAGGGGCTTAATTTGATGAGACCCAAACTTGAGGGGTCAATTGTGCAACTCCAAGACTTAGAGGGCTATTTTTCATATTAAGTCACTTTTGGGATCAAGTTTAATAATTGCAAAGTATGCTAGCATAAACAGTTGGTTGTTCAATCTTGTTAGGGACTTTTGATGATTAAAGAATTGAGAAACTCTTGAAAGATCAATTTGAGTCCACCCAGTCTCCTTCACTTGTACTTTGGATAGAAATGCATTGTCTTCTAGCAGGGATGATCCCTTGGATCAAATAGTCTTGAATTATTAGATTATTTAAGGAACTAGAGTGGTAAAGGCCCAATGATATTGGTTTTAATTGTGACCCTTTATATGCACACCACCTTTGTTTGATAAGTATAATGATGAATTACTTGACACTTGTGATTGCTTGAGTTGTAAATTATTTGTTGAATGTGGTCGTTTCATTCAAATTAGGAGTCTTTATCTTGAAGATGATTTCTCTATGTTAGTTGAATCTATAAGTGGTGATAATGTGCTTGAACTTCAATTTGAATCTTATGAGTTTGAATTTCCATCCACTATCACATTTGATGGGATTGGTCAACTTATCGGTAATAATTACCCACTAAAGAAGGGCTTGGTCAATATGACTAGAGGTCTCATTTTAGTGAAGGAACTGTCAAGGCTGATCATGTGAGTAATCATGTATAATACCTAAATATTGATCTTGCTTCCTTGGAATGTGATTCCCCTCCTTTTCCTTCTCAAAGAACTCAGGAAGTAGAGTATATTTTGAAGGATAATATGATTGATGACTAGATGGTTATTGATGAAGTTCCTAATGGGGTATCTTATGATGTTTAACATATAGCTTCCTATGTAGGTTATAGCTTGTTTGACGACTTACTATGGATTGCTGATACACTTTTCAATAATGGAGCCCTTTCCTTCGAAAATGGTAGTACATTAATTGGAAGGGATATTGTTGAGGAGAGAGGTAATGCATGTGTTATAATTGCTTCTTCATCATTGTATGTTTCCATGCTTGACCAACACCTTGATTTACTTGATCCAACAAGGACAACTTCTTATGAGGACATATTAGATGAAATTGATTTAAGATATACCTTCATCTATAACCTATTTACATATGACAATACTTGCATTGATGTGCAATTATGTGGTATGCAACTAGGGGTACCATTGGGGAAAATGGTGTTCTTTTAACCCATATGATTGTGAATATTTCCCATTTTACCCCATTGATGTCTTTTATTTTGGCTTTTTATTAGATGAGCTTGGTCGAGATGCCAAGTAAAAATTGACTTGGTGAGTCCATAATACCTTCTAGGTATCAACCCTGTAATTGATATGCATTGTCACCTTCCATGGGATAGGCAAGTTAGAGTATGTGATTTGAATCCATGTGGATTCTCACTCCTTTTAGAGGATTGTTGGGGCAAGAGAGGTTGCCTTCTTCCATACTACAGGGAGAGATTTACTTACTTGGGGGCTTGGCTCTATTTGAAAACTTTTTGATGAGATTTATTTGAAGGGAACTAGTTCCCTAACACCTTTCTATATTACCTTTTTGCTTATAATGACACCTATATTTGGTTGGGTTTAGTCTCTTATAGAGGTTCAAGTTCCATGTGGATGGTTAATTTTCAAACCATATGTGTATCTTCTAAATTGGTGTTGCCCTCCTCTAAGGATTCTTTTTCTCTTAAACCTTTGGATATCCATGTTTCTTGTGCCATAGAATTTATCATGTTTTTGTGGATATGGCAGAAGAATTAGTTATATATAGTGTGTTTTATTTTTTGGTGTACTTTCTTTTAAAATAACCATTGTACTAACCCTCATACCATGGGGAGATAGTGGTTTTGTATTCCTCCTTTGTTATTGTAAGGATTAGATTCGAGGACGAATCCTTTTCAATAAGGGGAGGATGATATGAGAAGGGATAACGCCAATTATGTTATACCTATGTATCAAGGTGTATTCAAGAGTAACCAAGGCATGGATGACATAAAGCACTAAAGAGAGCTCTAACGGGCCAATACAAGGACCAAAAGAAGCAATCCCAAGATTGGAAGGTAGCTAGGGGAACAATCAAAGACTTCAAGGGCTTAATTTGATGAGACTCAAACTTGAGGGGTAAATTGATAACTTCAAGACTTGGAGGGATATTTTGACATCCTATTGAGTAACTTTTTGGCTCAAGTGCAACAATTGCAAAATAGACTAGTCTAAATATTTGGTCTTTCAATTTTGATAGGGACTTTTGATGATTAAAGAATTGAAAAACTTTTGAAAGAGTATAGTTGCAGTAAAAGGTTGAATTCCCTCTTATCTATGTTTGGATAGCAAAGTAATTAGCTCATAATCCAGATTAGTGATAGGTTTTTTTCCATTGTTGGTCTAGGACTTCTTCTTCTTAATGTTCATCTTGGTTACTAATTTGTAGATTCATGTGAGTTTCCATTAATTGAATACAAGTATCTTCTACCTTTTTTTTTATCTTTTTGTTGGTTGATATCAATTAGGAGGTGATGGTATCAAGTCCCTTGTTGTCTAGAATTTCAATTATCTAATTTATAATTCCTTCTTTATTTACTTTTCATCCCCTATTTCTCAATCTATCCTTTATTTCCTTATTTGTGTTTTTTTTTTTCGATACGAGTTGTAAAACTAGGATCGCATCATTTGTTATCAGAGCTTTGTCTAGTAATTTGTTCCGTCGAATTACAATCCTTAGTTCATAAGTCAAAAAAATCGAATAAAACAATTTAAATTTTCTACAAATATTTTAATTCCAGATTGATTTTATGTTTTTTCATTGATTTTTCACATTAGGAATTGATCTCTTAGTGTTTTTGAGTCATAATCTTGAATTTGATTCAAATCCGGATTAGATTCATGATTCCACCATTAAAGGGTTTTGTAGGTTTTGAAATATTAAAACTGGAGGTCGTTGAGTTGATTTGAAGTGTTAGAAGTTAATTACAAGTAATTCATGTACTACAAGGAGCTTGAATCTCAAATTTAAAGTGAATTGGAGGAGATTTTGGTGAGGTGTGATTTTTGGTTTTTCTTGTTCAACACCTTTGTATTTTTTCATATTTTGGGTCTTTAAATTGGGGTTTAATTTTTTGAATTTGAGGCTCTAAAAGTATTGGGGATTGTTACCCATAGAAAGAGGATCTTAGGGTTCAAATTTGAGAAGATTTGGTTGAGGTCCAATTTTGGGTTGTTCGTACTTTTTCACCTTGAGTTTTGAAAATGTAGGCTTCAATTTGATGTTGATTTTGTTTATTTTGAGACTCCTAAAGTGTTAAAACATGTTTCCTATAGTTCAAAGACCGTGGAAATAAATTTTTGTGGGTTTTGAGTAAGAAATGAGAGAGTTCAAGTTTGAAGTTTATCATTGTTATTGGTGCTCTACATAACTTGAAGTAGCTGAAATTGGGTTTCGATTCCTATGTCAATTTTGTTGATAACAAGTAGTGGGGATTGATCACAATCAATCAAGGATAACTTGTTTGAATATGGTGCAATTTCGAGTTGATTTTTGGGTATTTGGAATTTTGAATTTCAAGACTTGTTCATGAGCTTCATATGAAACTCCATGTGAAGAAGATGAAGAACAAGTACAGTTGATCCATCTTCCTCAAGTTAAAGTTGTAATTTTGTTGTTTGGGAGTTGATAGTAGTGTTCTCTAAGTCATTAGGGCCCTATATATTAGTTTTCATCCACTTCCGAGTTGATTTGGTTTGATTTAATTTTTGGGTGCTCTTTGTAGAATTCATACCTTGTTGATTGAAGTTTCTCAAATTAAAGGTGTTTGATATGAGTTAAGTAAGGAATTAAGTGGAAATGGTGTTTAGAATTGGAATATTCTCCATGGAAGGTACAAGACACGAGGATACAAAAAGAAATTCAATAAAGGATAAAATCACGTGAAAGCTTCAGGCACACTGGACCAGACAGCAGTTGGGCACTGTCGAGGCAACAGACAGCTTTTCCACATCCCACTAAATGTTAGACCACCCTATGACGACAATCAAGCTAAAATTTCAATTATTTCCACTGGTTTGGATGGCAGTGGGCACTGATAATGGAATTAAATTGACCTTACTTCCATCAGAGATGGCGGTCCGCCCTTATCGGTATGACTGTCATTTCCTGTCAAGTATGCAACTCTATTTATAATGGTGGAGGGGGCCTTTGTACGGTGGTCCACCCTTACAAACAGTGGTCAAGGAGGTTATAAAATTGTTCCCAGAGTGTTCTAAACTTGGTGGAATCAATCTCCTTCAACCCAAATCAAGGTCTACTTCCATCACACCAATTTTAATCCTAGTTTCATTTCTTGAATTCCAAAACTAGTTATCAACTAGTACTAGTCCTACTTAGTTGTTAATTAGTTCTTAGTGTCCGTATTGTCTTATGTTATTTCTTTCTAGTTTTTCTCATTTTACATCCTTATAGGCTTTCTTGGTTCTAGTCCTTTTTTATCTTTTATTTGTCCTTTGTTAGAGTTTAAAAAATCCATTCCTCCATAAAGTATAAACAACCTTGTGAAGTGATTGGTCTAGTTAGTTCCCTATCAACTTTGCAAGAACACCTATAGGTACGTTGAGTGAATTTCAATATGAGAGGAGTGAGGCTTTTATACTAACCTGTTTATTGAGTTTTATAGGTATAGAAAGTTATAAGGTGAAAATGTCATCCACGGATTCGTATTATGGTTGTAATAACATTAATGAGTATGTGTGTACCGATAATGATTATGAGTATAGAGATAAAACTCATGGATATGAAGAAGAATTTTATGAGGACAATGATGATTATTGTGGATATGATGATGAGTTTCAAGAGTATGAATGTGTGTCCTATGATGATGATTCAAAAAGTTTGAGGTATAATGGTTCCTTCAAATAAAGGGTGCCTATGAGAAAGGGGACTTGTGAGATTGAGTTCTATCCCTCGTCTTGTGCAGCTTCCTATCCAATTTAAAGGAATAGAAGAGTAGATTGGGCACAAATTCTAGAGCGTTATGAGGACCAAAGGGGAAGTGTGATGCCTACTTCTAGGTATGCTACAACCCATACTTATTTCCCTAATTGTGAATCTCTTTTTCCTCTACATAGTGAGGAGGGTTGGAGAATAATGAGAGGGTTGATGAACTATAGAAGTGAGGTGAAACCAAGGTCTTAAGACGAGAAAGTCTCAATAAGACCAATGCATAAAATCAATGTGAATGTATGTAGTTACTCGGGGTTTGTACTTGAGGTTGAAGATCGTGATACCAATAATCACATTACATCGCATTCGTTTTAATGGCTGGCACTATCTTATATGATGAAGCAAAAAACATATTGGTTTCAAGAAGGATGTTTGGTTGATAGAAGCATAAGAGTGGTATCTCCACTAGGTAAGTATCAAGAAGAGGTATGGTGTGATGTACTCCCCTTACAAGATTGAAAAATTCTTTATTTTTGTTATTGGCACCATTTGTATAGGACGACAACTCGAATTTCCTCTTCCCACCAAGTCCTCAGCAAGAAGCAAGAGCAAGGGAAGCCCTATCATTTTACATGTCAACTAATTCATGTATGAAATACTTGAATGAGAATAAAAATATTTTAGGAGTGGGTCTTGACAAGTCCTTCCAATTGTGTAATCGATATAACGCCGAAGTTGGCAATGGTTAAAGAAGACTCCTTATAAGGGAGCAACAAAGGAGCCTCTTGATGAAGCTAAACAAGATAAACCAAGGGAGTTTGGCACTAAGGATTTAAATATATATAGTAAATCCTCCACTCCTTGTACAAGAAAATTAAGGCTTGATGTAAAGGGATCTTCCAACCCTTCATCAAGAATCCTTGCCACCTGTTCCAACTCTGATAAATTTTAGAGACAAAATATTGAGTGGAGTAAGAGAGTGTTATGTGGAAACTCTAGAGTGGAAAAAAGAGAGGTTGTGTGGAGTGACGTGAGTGAGTTTTCACAAGTTTACACTAACTTTTCTTCTTCTTCTAGTTGTTGTGATTCTTACACAGTTGTTCTTAGAAGCAAGCCAATTAAGAGCCTAATTGCATGAAGAACCATAAGGCACTTGAAATCTCGATAGAAGGTCAAGATTTCTCCAAGAAAAGATAGCCAAGACAAGGAAGATTCTTCTAATGTGGTTGAAGGTATGGTAGCTAAACTCAATACTCTGAATGGTACAAAAGAGCATGATGTTTACTTAAGTGTATGTAATAGCATACCATTGTTTTAAGATCCTTTGGTTTGTGTTTATGATCAATTTTAGTATGATGACCATGGTAGCACTTTGTTGCATGATGATAATGTCAATGTTGTGAGTGCACAAACACCATTTGATCCTATAGATAAATGGATTGACTTTCCTAAGGTCCATTTATGTCTATCTAGTGTTAGCACTTATGACTTGAATGGGTCCACACCATATGTCTTTCCTAAGGTCCATTTATGTCTATCTAGTGTTAGCACTTATGAATTGAATGGGTCCACACTATATGTCAAGTCTGGTGGCTCTTAAAATGGTATGAATGATGTAGCTTGTGAAAGTTTTGGCACACTAGTTGATCCTTTTGATGACAGAGTTGCATCTTCTATTAAGATCAATTTGATTCCACCTAGTGTCACACTTGTTATTTGGATAGAAATGCAAAATAGTATTGAATTATTATATTATTTAAGGAACCCGAATGGTAAAGGTCCCAATGATATTGGTTTTAATTGTGACTCCTCGTATGACACACCACCCTTGTTTGATAAGTGTGATAATGAATTACTTGACACTTGTGATATCTTGAGTTGCAATTATTTGGTTGAATATGGTGGTTTGATTCAAATTAGGAGTCTTTATCATGAAGATGATTAATTTATGCTAGTTGAATCTAAAGGTGGTGATAATGTGCTTGAACATGAATTTGAATGTTATGGGTTTGAATTTCCATCCATTAGCATATTTGATGGGATTGGTCAACTTATCAGTAATAATGACCCACTAAAGAAGGAACTGAGCAATAGGATAAGTGACTATCATTTTAGTGAAGGAATTTTATCATGTAGAGTACCCAAATTTTGATCTTTGTTCCTTGGAATGTGATTCCCTTCCTTTTCCTTCTCTAAGAACTAAGGAAGTAAAGTGTACGTTCAAGGATAATATGATTGAGGACTACATGGTTATTGATGAAGTTCCTAGTAGGGTATCTTATGATGTTGAACATATAGCTTCCTATGTAGGTTATAGATTATTTGATGACTTACTATGGCTTGCTGACACTTTTAAATAATGGAACCCTTTCCTTGGGAAATGGTAGTACATTAATTGTAAGGGATAGCATTGAGGAGAGAGCTAATGCATGTGCTATAATTTCTTTTTCATCATTCTTTATTTCCATTCTTGAACAACACATTGATTTACTTAACCCAACAAGGACAACTTCTTATGAGGACACATTAGATTAAAGTGATTTAAGATATACCTTCATATACTACCTATTTGCATATGAAAATACTTGTATTGATGTGCAATATATGTGGTATGAAACTAGGGGTGCCATTGGGGAAAATGAGTGTTCTTTGAACCCATATGATTGTGAATCTTTTCCATTTGACCCCATTGATGCCTTTTATGTTGGCTTTTTTTTTTTGGATGAGCTTGGTCGAGTGCCAAGCAATAATTGACTTGGGTGATTCCATAGTACCTTCTATGTATCAACCCCATGAGTGATACTCATTGCCACCTTCAATGGGATAGGCAAGTTAGACTATCCGATTGGACTCTATGTCGAAGCTCACTCCTTTAGAGGATCATTTGGGCAAGAGAGGTTGTGTTCTTCTACACAACAGGGGGAATTTTTTTTACTTAAGGGATTGAATCTATTTGTAAACCTACTAATGAGATTTATTTAAAGGGAACTAGTTCTCCTAGCACCTTTCTATATTGCCTCTTTAATTTTGATGATTCCCATGTTGGGTTGGTTTTAGTCTCTTATAGAAGTTCGAATTCCATGTGGATGATAATTTTCATTATTTTTAAACCACATGTGAATCTTCTAAATTGGTATTGCCCTCCTCTAAGGATTCTTTTTCTCTTAACCCTTGGGATAGCCAAGTTTATTGTGACTTGGACTTTATCACATTTGTGTTTAGATAGTAGAAGAATTGGTTATCCATAGTGTGTTTATTTTTTGGTTCACTTTCATTTACGATAAGCATTGTAAATAACCTTATACTAAGGGGAGATAGTGGTTTTGTGTTCCTCCTTTGTTGTTGCAAGGTTTGGATTCAAGGACGAATCCTTTTCAATAAGGGGGAATGACAGAGCATAGATGGCTCTAGTTATACTATACCTATGTATCAAGATGCATTTAGGAGGATCCAAGGCATAGACGATATTAAAGCACTAAAAAGAGCTCGAACAAGTGAATACAAGGACCAAGAGGAGTAACTTCAAGTTTGGAAGATAGCTTGGGTGCACAAAGGAAGACTTCAAGGGCTTAATTTGATGAGACCCAAACTTGAGGGGTCAATTCATAACTCCAATATTTGGAGGGCTATTTGATATATTGAGATACTTTTGGGTTCAAGTGTAATAATTATAAAGTGGGCTAGTATAAATAGTTGTTCTTTCAATTTTGGTAAGGACTTTTGTTGATTAAAGAATTGAGAAACTCTTGAAAGAGTATAGTTGTATCGAAGTGTAGAATTCCCGCTTATCTAGGTTAGGATAGCTTTGTGTTGGACTTCTTGTCCTTGATGTTCATATCTGTTTCTCATTTATGGACTCATGTGAGTTTCAATTCATTGAATACAAGTATATTCTCCCTATATTTTATCTTTTTGTTGGTTGAAATCAATGAGGAGGGTATCAAGTCCCTTGTGCCTATAATTTCAATTATCTAGTTGATAGTTCCTTCTTTCTTCACTTCCCATCCCCTATTTCTCAATCTATCCTTGATTTTCTTATTTCGTGTTGTTTTTTTTTTTCGATTCGAGTTGCAAAACTAGGATCGCATCATATGCTCTAGCCAATTTTTAGTACTTTAGATCAGGGGTGAGTATGCCTCTGGCTTCTAGTGGATTCTCTCAGTTATAGAATGATTCCATTAGTTTTCGAACATAACTATCTTATTTATTTATTATGGTGTTTTTGATAATCTCAGACTTGGTATTTTAGGATAAGATGTCCTTAATATAATGAATTTCAGGTTTTAGGAAATGAGATGTAATAAACTTAGTAGATTTTATTTGTCACTTGATATTAGATTTGAGTTTTTGCATTATAGTCGTGGTGTATGTTGAACAGTTAAAATAAGTTAGGTATTGGAGACGTTAGTTCTCCCACATAAAGGGTTAGTGTGAGTGACACTCATGCCACGTTTTGGGTAATGACAAACTTGGTATTAGAGCTTTAGAATTGGTGATCTCATCACATAAGGACAGTTCTAGTAAAGTCTTGAGAAACAGTATGAAGATGCTTGTACTTTTCTCCGAGAGGCAACGTGACTTTAATGTATTTCAACGTGACAAACTTTAATGCTTGTACATCTAGTTGATACAAATTGGTATCTGACTTTTTTCACTGTATTCTGCAGTTATTAAGAACTAGAGCAACAACAGCAGAAAACCAGGACCAGCAAGACAGGATGTGCCTGAGCCAGCCATTAGTACTGAGTAGTGACGAGATGTTGTGGGAGAAAGCCCACAAAGGGAAGAGGTCATGCTGTAAGGCTATACCGGGAGAGAGTAGCCACTCCTCCATCAGTCGAAGCAGTAGCTAGAAAGGATATTGAGGTAGAAATGAGAAGATACATGAGAAGGAAGCACCACCCTAACCTACTCAAGAGATGATCTACCAGGTTCTCACCGATCTTAGTAGGTATCTAATCAAGGATAAACTCCCCAATGCCTTGTCACGACCTAAAATTCAGGTCCTGATGGAATCTACAACCCTTCAGTAGAAAATCCTAACCCTACAGCACAGAGCTACGTGCAATGGACTATAAATACTCGAATGATCCAGCAAAGCAGAAAAGCATAAGCAGAAACAAAAAACAACGAAAGTAGAAGAAATACATAAACAACCCAAATCCAAAAACCTGGTGTCAATGGCATATAGAGATACTATACAGAGTATCCAAAAGATAGAAATACAAGGAAACTCCTACAAAAGTAATACAACACAAATCCTACTATAGATAGAATAAAGCATACTGAAATCAAGGAAACCACAGTCAGCTCGGACGGCAAAGCTCACCATAATCTCCGCAACCAGCTGTACCTACTCCACAGAATCACGGCATCTCCGATAAACCTTGCTAATATTTGGAACATAAAAATAGTACAGAAGTGTATCATGAGTACCAAATGAGGTACCCAGTAGGAATCATAGGCCGAATGGGCTAAAATAAAATGAATGTAATAAAGGCGAGGAAGTAAAAAAGGTTAACTCTAGTAGGAAAGCAGTAAAACTAATAGATATACGGAAAGATAAGATATTAGAAGTGTAAATACAGATATACATGAAACTAAAACATATTACACA
>JBDJHY010949122.1:0-23160 GCA_039654485.1 Withania somnifera
ACAGCTACGTCAGAAAGTCTCAGCCTCGGCCCTATCACGATTGCATAAAACTGTTACTGACCTCCATCCTATTGTGTAACCAAACCCCTGCCTCTGCTTTCAACCACACGACCTCCTCCCCTAGCTCCCAAAATAGCTGGCAGTCAACTATTGACCGATGGCACTGCCTGCAATGTCTGAAAAGGTAACACTACAGCCTGATTGGTGCTATGCTGAGGATAATCTTAGGTAAAGTGGCCCCAGTCTTCGCACTCAAAACATCCCTCAGAAGAACGATCTATGCTGAATCTAAGGAATTATTTGTCATAATAACCCTACTCCCAAAACTCATAAAAAGTATCCCCATCCCTAGCTTGACAATTGGATCCCTCGGCATGGCCCCGCGAACCTAAAACTGTGCCCTTGGCGGGTTAGTTGCTCGACCTACTATTGGAGGCCTGAACTGAGGCCTTATACTTTCGGATAGACTGATCCCTCCGGCTAAAATGATGACCCTATGACCTTGATCCTAGAAACCCACCCTGACGGCTGCCTTTTCTCGCTGCCCCCTTAGGCCTTATAAGTCAACATCGAGAAAGGACTTTTATAACACCAGTAACAACTCCAAGTGACCTCATAAATTCGATCTCTTCCCATGGACAAAGCGGCAAATCTTCTCCTTCTCAAAAAATAACAAATTACCAGCATGTCTAGATAGGTCGATAAAACGGGCCTCATACTAAGAAACCGTCATGGAGCCCTAACAAAAACCCTTGAACTGAGCCTATATGACTAACAGACACTCCTAGGCATATACTGGCTTATGAACACGTCCTTGAGCTACCCCCAAGTAAATAAGGATACCCTAGTGGCCTGCAATAGCAAAATACTTGCCACCACTGACTGGCGATGCCCTCAAGCACATAAGAGGTAAAATCCACCCCATGTGAGTCTAGTAGCTCCAATGTACATTGACGCTCCTCACATATCATAATAAACTCATGGGGATCCTTCCCCCTGTGCTCCCGAGCACCTGGCGGGGGCATCGGTAGAAAATGGTTCGGCATCTTCCATGCATAAATATGGGTAAAGAAGGAGCTAGTGCTAGTACAGAAGCAGTGGTAGTAGCCTGAAGTGAGACAATAGGAGATGTTGGTGATGGTAGTTCTGGGGATGCAAAAACTAGGAGAAATAGTACACCTTGCACCACTCCCTGAGCAGATAATTGCGACCTTTCTGCTATTTTACTGCCTAAAATTTGGAGTATTTTCCATAATAGGTCTCTGAATGCAGTAGGTAGTGGCTGAAAAGATTGTATCGGTGGCTTTGGAGGTGCCTGCTACTGTGAAATAGATGGGGCAATAGGGACTGGTGGAGCATCCTCCCCTACACCTCCTGGATGGAAGGGGGAGGGTCCCGATCTATGGAATATCCTCTGGTACGGACCATTTGCAAAAGAGTGAAGTTAAAGTAAGTCTCAGAAATGGTATGAATATCGACGCAAGATAGGATTCAAAAATGAAAGTTTTCCTAAGGCACCCCGTAGCCTCTCGAAGATTGATGCAGATGTCTATGCACCGATTTGCCGGACTCTACTAGGTACTTGATCAAAAGCCACAGAAACCATTGAACCTAAGTTGTGATACCACTCTATCACGACCTAAAATTTTGGTCATGATGGCATCTACAACCCTCAAGTAGACAAGCCTAACCCTACAACCTAGAGCTACGCACAATGGGCTTTTAACACTCGAATCATCCAACATAGCAGAAAGATAAAGCTACTGGACTGAAATACCATTAATAGTTTAAGTATAGATCAATAAATAACTAAAAAACGGTGAACACGTACGGTAATAACTACTACCCAAAAACCCAAAATCAAAGTAAGGGAACATACCTATGCTCAAGTTAAGCCAAGACCCAACTAGCCATATAGATATATATATACACACCATTAATAAGGGATATGATGGTGGAACAGAAAGTAAACACACAAAGATCTACCTGGCGCCCCATCTTGTCAGCAAGTACAAACAGCACAACAAAAATCGACCATGACTCCCCCTCAAGACCTGTGAGCAAAAACATTACTAGAATGGATATACAGGGGTGTAGGATAGTAAAAGAGTACAATATCATATGGTACAAAGTCCTTCCTCTCAATAAGTGACAACTCGGGGAAATACCCATACCAGTACAAATCTCAGGACCTCTAAGACTCAGAAGACCATGCCTCACACTTGAGTGCAGGTTCTAAGACCAATCACTGCCAAACTCAGAGTCTTCACCCTAATATATCATACTTAGGAGGCCTCTGTAACTCGAAGGACTGTGCCTCACACTCGGGTGTAGGGTATAAGCCTACTTAGTTCCAAGCTCTAGAGTTTATACCCCTCCATATACCATACTCAATTTTGTACCTTGGAGCATCGCACCTCAAACTAGAGTGCAAGATAAGTACCCCATAAATACCTATCTCGGAGGTTTGTGCCTCATCTGTGCTATACTCAGGGTTTGCGCCCTAGAAGACCTCTCCTCTAAAATGAATACAAGGTTAAAGACCTATCAACACCAAGAGCATCATCCAAATCCAATAATATACAAATGACTATCATGGTATAGAAACAAAAATGCTAATAACCATAGGAACACAAACAACCGGAGACTAAGATCCGCCAAAGGCCACCAACTAAGAGCTAATCTCACCACACTCATCGTACGATAACTAAAATATTCCCCAAGGTCAATGGCCCCCACACGGTGAGGCTAGAACCCAAGAATACAACCCTTCACCCTCTATGCCCCTTTACTGGACCTCAAAAATTGATTACGTATACACAAGTCCACTAGAAAGTAGCAATCACCCTAGAACCCAACCCACACTACTGGCCACATATAAAGTAGAAAATATAAGCCTAGTCTACAAGGAAAGTAAATAAACCTAGCCTACTTGGGAGCTGACAAAAGTCCCCAAAATGAGTTCACCATAGGCCTAAAGATCTAAATGCAGAAAAAATCACCATAAACTATTAAATTATGATTTCAGGGACTAAAACATAAATAATAAGAATAATATTGCAATTAGTGATCTGGGTCAGAAAAATAGCCCCTAAAACAAGCTTGCGGACCTTGCAACTCGAAAAATAAAGTAAATATACCAGCATGAAGCCCTCAGCTTAGGGGCTCATGGTCCAAAATTGAGCCTATAATAATGAAGGAATGAGGGAGAAATTAATTATAAAGTAAGGAATTCAAACCTTTTGCATAAGCTAAAAGAGATAGAAAGAAAGAGAAATACTTGGGGAAAGATTACACCACAAACTCACACTACCTCACATGCTACTCCCTACTACTTTTCTAATCTCAAAACATCCCCTCCCAAGGTCGACTATGGAAATTGTGAAGGAAGTAACCGGTTTGAAATGAAGGGGATGGCCCCATTTTATAGGCTGTATAGAGCCGCTGGTGCGAGACATTTGACTACAGGGTCGACCTCAAATAGGCATGCTGGGTCTCGCAAGGGCTTCCTTGCTAGAGTGAGCTAGGGTTCACAGGGGCGTCTTTCACCAGGGCGAACTAGGGCTCACAGAGGAAGCCTTTGCTGGGGCATCCATGAAGTGTAGTGGTGGCCATTTCAGGGGCAAGGCCATGGGAGACTTGCAACCTATAGAAAATCTCAACAATATACAAACACTCTGGGGGAGGCTAAATCGAGCATCCCGAGTCCAATTCTAGCAAACTAAAATTGTATTTTTGGTGGAAAACACACTATAGACTCAACAAACTTGGAGAAATGAACAATCAAGGTAGTTTAAGTGAAAAGGATCCCCAAGCTCAAACCAACTCAAAAGAGGAATTTTCCAAACTTCAACAAATGAACCCAAAATGAGCCCGTACATCCCAAGAAGAAAACTAATACCTCAACTAGCACAATATCATCATTCTAGAGCTAATGGAATCATCAGAATTTCAATTCAATGGTCCGATCACAAAAAGACCACCTAGGCTCCAAAATGAACTTTGGTTGAGCTGAATTTCCAAAAACTTCCCAAACTAAAAATAAAAAACCCAAGACATGAACTTAAGGTCTACCTAGACCAAACCCAGCATTCGACAGATAATGGAATAGTCAAAATTTGATTCAAATCCCATTTACTTTCAAAATTGAAGCTCCAAAATAGGGAAACTAAGATAACAGGATAATAAGTTGCCAAGGCACTGAGCTACCCGTCCTAATAAGTCATAATGACTTAGGAAAATTACCATATGACTCTAAACATAGAAAAGGAAAAAATCAAGAAAATAATCAAATGAGTCATTATAAAAAGAGGGACCTATAGTTTTATGGTGATGATTGGGTTTCCCAAAGGTGTCTTCTATGAAAGGAGTCATGTGATCTAGGAAGAAGGGAAAGCTTAGTCCCTGATATATTGGTCTCTATCATAGTTTGAGTATGGTTGGTAATGTTACTTATATCTATACCTTTGGATAGACTTAATAGCAATATACCAAGTTTTCCATGTGTTTATGTTGAATAAATGCCTTGGTGATCCGTCTTTGATAGTACAGGTGGAGGACATCAGCATTAGAGACCATCTTACCTATGAGTATATACTAGTTCAAATCCTTAAACATCAGGTTCTCACACTCAAAAACAAAGAAATAGATTCAGTTAAAGTCCTTTAAGAAATCAGTCTATAGAGAGAGATACTTAGGAAGAAGAAATAGACATAATGACCAAATATCCCCATATTTTCCCTTCTAGCTTAGTTTCAGTATGAGGTAATTATTTTCTCTATGTAGTTATTTTCCTTAAATTTCCTATTCTATATCCTCTTTCATGAGTTTCAACATATGCCTTCACGTTAGATGCATTCATCCATGTTTATGTCAGTCATACCAGTTAGTATTATGTACATACTCATCCTTATACTTAGTCAACAAATTTCAGCGGTCAAATGTAGCTCAAACTCAGCATTAGTCATCATTCGAGGACTAATGATCCCAAGGTAGAGATATTGTAATAGCCCATTCTTGGTTCATACTTATAAATCCAATAATTAGATCAAAAAATCAAAATTAACTCCAAGATCCCCATGTGCACAACTCAAGACTCATAAAATGGACTTTATAATTCATACTATTAAGTTGTGAAATCTTGACAGAAGATATAAAATCCCATCTCTTTACCTTGAGACTCACCATAATTCATGAAGTAGGACCACAAGACGTAGTGTTGCGTTATGGTTATTAAGTCCAGAATCTTGAAGTTTCCCTTCCAATATCAAGATCCACTTTACAAGTCATAAAGAGGAGACAAAAATTTGTGTTGTACACCCGTGGGGACTTGGACAATATCTTGAAAATCAGGCATGAGTACCATAACTTATCCCAAAAGTTGTGATTCTCACTCTATGACTTGGTGAGTCGTGGGTGCATGCAGTAGTTTCTAAGTTCAATTTACAATGGACGATTATGTTAGTTTCAAACACTTTTAACATCAATGTTTTGTCATTTTTATTTTACCTATGGGTGATGTAAATACCATAGGCCTAAATTTTCTCTCATTCTCTAAAATTCAGAAAGATTTCATAATTAGAAGTCTCACAGGTCTTCTTCAAACTCAACTTAGGGTTCTTCAAGTGGATTAGGAAATTTAGAGAAATCACTATTAGGGCTTCAATTCAGTTATGTATGACTTCAAAAAAAATTTCTTCAACCTTTGTTTCAAAATCTCTCACTTGTCTATTGATTTATGAATTATGAGTTCAGAATTGTTATTTAATAATATGTTCATATTTATTCAAAGTTTGACAACACGTTTCATGTTATATTTACATATTTTCAAGATTATTAAACTTTTACATGACCGAAAACATGTTTTCATCATTTTTATGTTAAACTATATAATGTAGTTATAATGACTATGGTGTCTCATGCTTGAGTTGAGAAAATCATGATTTAGTTCTTTCAGAGTCAAATATCCAGGATTTTATGGCTTTACAATGATACAAGCCCAGTTCAGAACAAGTTATTTAATGACATTTAGACTACTTGAAATTTAAGTTCAAATAAAATTTATATGATTTAAAAGAAAACTATGTCAATTAGACAAAACAACTTATTCATACGGTCAAATTCAACTTTGAATGGATATTCAGGCACTAAGATATGCCCCACAGATCCATCTAGGAGCAGTCAGAGTTTTCAACTTTCTTTTCGAGAGTAGTATTAGCACCGAGAGAATCAAAGTATTTGACCTTCTAGCACAGGATGATTCCTAAATCCCATCAACTATTGCCATTGTAGGATTCTTTAGCCTATAAGAAATTAGCATACTTGGTGACTTAGTGGATATACTAAGAGACTTTATCATGGCTCTATACCCTAGCAAGGTACAGGGTCCCTCCCAACTTAGGGTTACATATTGGACTTCATGGTTGGTTACTCAAGGTAATGTTAGTTATAGAAACTCCTTCTTATGTTCATCCTTCAATCAATTTTACAGCTCTTACAAACTAAATGTTTGCTAATCTTACTCTAGTGAGAAGTCCACTTTTATTTGGAGGTTGATCTCTCATTAGTATTTGATGTTATTAAATATATTCATTTGTAATAAGCATCAACATGTTTTCGCTCAACTTTAGACTCTTTTCAGTGACATGTGTACTAATTCAACTCAACATCATATTGCATTTATACTTCTTTTGAATTCATATATACTGATATATTTCATGTACTGATACATACTTTTTATGCTTCATTGTATCATGATGCAGATCCGACTAGCCATCCACGCGCTCAGGGTTGATCAGATTCCTATATCCCATACTACTTTTGTGAGTCCTTATGATTTGAGGACCAAGATTATTCAGATTCTTATTCTATTAAACATATTTTAGTTTACAATATTTCATTTGAGTTAGCTAGCGGATTTTCCTAGAAACTTCTCTACTTAGTACTTAACATGGCTTTCAGACAGTTACAGGCAGATATCCAAATTTATTATACTCACAGTATTTATTGATTTTGTCCCATCATTTAAGATGAATTATTCATATTTATGTAGTGCTTCTACCTAGTTTTATATCATGGTTAGTGTATTTCAAATACAAGGGTACATCTGGTCCACCAGGTTGTTCTAAAAGCCATGTCTTGTCTAGGCTGTAGGCTTAGGACATGACAGAGCTGTGGATTTTAACATGGGTAAGTCTAGGGTTGATCCTGAGGTGTTGACATCTTTTGAATTGGTAATAATCTCACTAAGGAAATTATTGAACATGTATTATTCGAAGTTGAATTCCCTGATAAGTTGTATACCAGGATCCCCACCTATTATCAAGAAGCTAGATTGCAAAAGTTAAGCCAAGGCACTATACAAGGCGAGTGATGTGACCAAGGCAATACCCAAGAGGTTCAATATTACTAATATCTCCAAGTATGATGGGTATTCAGACTCTGAATAACATCCATTATTTTGTACCACAATAGTGAATAAGAACGAACTAAATAAGAAAGTGGCAGAATCGGTGATGGTCAAAACGTTTGGAATTTTTTTTTCTGGCAAGGCATTTGTATAGTACTCCTTTATGCCCTAGTACTCTATTGAATATTTAAACATGTTGGCCGATAGTTTTTTCAAGGATTATTTTGATTTAAATATTGTCCAACTATGATGAGGATGTATTTTAAAAATAGAGCAAGGTTAGTTTGAACAACTAAGAGAATTTGTTTTCGGATTACAGAGACAGAGGATGCAATTTACTATGGTGCTAGATATTGGGAAGTTGAGGCTTCCACAAAGGTCTTGAATCCCTAAATCTTGTTTGTATCTTTGAAGCTGAAAAAAGTCCTGAAAAAATATAAGACAACCATATGATCGAATATCCACCATTAGTATGAATGGAAATTTCGCATTGAGGATGATTGTTGTTACAAAAATGGAAATACACTACGATCATCGAAAGTTGGTCATAAGATGGTAAATAATCTATTAAATATTGGAATTAAGACGACAAACAATAGTCTATAGGTCAGAGACTTGAAATCCTCAAGGAGTTTCTCTCGGGGAAGATATTCACCGTATCCAAAAAAATCAAGTCATATTTTGGTTCTCAATAGTAGTAGGTCACATCTTGATAAAGGTAGTGATAGAAGTTGAATGTCAGGGGTACTGTGGAAAAGGAGATAGTCAAGATGGTGATATATGTTATTGAAAAGTTCCATTCTAGCCGCTAGAAGGAACTATTTCATGATTGGAGATAGATATTTAGTCTGAGACATATGAGGTATTAAGAGGTCGAGGTTTTTGAAGATGGTAATATTGGATCCAAACTTAATTAATCGGAGACTCTAGTGTGAATTTCATGGGAAACATGTCCATAAGACCTTAACTGTAGACACCTTACGAATGAAGTATTGAGATTGCTGAAAAATTTACCTAAGAGAGGTCTGACTAAAGAGAAAAAATCAATTACAAAAAAAGTGTGGAGGAAAACCATATAAAATAATTGGGACTTCTACAATAAATGATAAATTAAAAATCTCTCTAAAACACAAGGCATTACCTAGTGAATGGGAATCTCCCCCACCCCCCCGATAAATTTCAGGCAGTCGACTTCTTTGGGTTTGGTGTTTCTTTCATATTAATTGTTCCTAACCTTTTTAGGAAGAGAGGTATCAAAATAAACAACTAAAACATTGTGAAATAAGAAGTGCTCTCGAGTCGGCAGGAAGCACCTGAGGTAATCATCAAAGAGGGGAAATGTCTTTTCTTTCTGTTTTGTAGGTACATCCAAAATACTGAAGGGTGTCATGTCTGCACTTAGTAATCAAAAGGATACGCACAACACCGTATTTTATTTTAACTAGTTTTTGCTTAAAATTGGGGTTTTTTCTGGCCATGTTTTAATAAGGTAAGAAACAAGCACACTAGAGACAAGACACTAGTTTAGTGTAAAGTTTTGATTTCTTTTTTCATTTTTTTTTTTGATGTATCGTTCAAGCAACCATATGTTAAAGATATGAATGAAGTTTGACTTTTTGATCTCTTGAATTCAATTGAATATAAAAGCATAGAGAAAATTAAGTCTGTGAGGTCAAAACCACAACCGATATCTAGGTTCAAGTTTCCAACACTTGAACCTCAGGAAAATAGCCTGTATAATGCCCGAACAGTAAAATTTTAGGGTTGTACATCCAAAAAGGCACTCGAGATGACATTTTAAAGTAGTCCGCTAACGGTGCTACAAAAAATGTGAGCAAGGTATATATGAAAATAAGCCCTGCAAAGCCCTAAAAGGTATGTTGCTAAGAGTAAAAAGGAGATTTCCAACTCGAGAACATACTTAACAATAATAGGGATTGTTGATACAAAAACCTAAGGATGAGAAAAAAAATCACGAATGATACAAAGAAATTAAAGAACATCAGTTGATTATTAACCTTTAATAATCTACTAAGTCTTAACAATTAAGAAACACGTCACCTTTTACGTCGAGATAGATAAAGAAACTAGGAGAATATACCCTTGAATATGCATTAAAAAATAGCTAAAAGCTATATGGTAAAATCAAGCAACGAACAAAACTTGAAGATGATCATTTATAATCAAATGACACAAAAAACAAAGATACCCTTTTATTGGTATAAACAAAGTTACACCCCCCATAAGGGATAATAAGCACATTATCAAGAAAAATGATATCATTATCCTGAAGAAGACTACATAAAAGGTAGGGAAGTCATGGTTTCCCTAAAAAAAATAAACTCATATTTTTGGGCTCGCAGTTTTCCATCATCTCTGATAAGGTTAGGGGAAATTTAGAGACTTTCCAAGAAAGATTTCTTAAAGTCAGAATGGACTCTCTTTACTTTTGATTAGGATCATCAAGAACTCCTACCTAGGGAAGACATTGTTCAGAATGAGATCCCACTGGGAGCTTCATAAAAGGCAGGCAAATCCTTATTGTTGAAAATATACACATAAAGAGATAGCCGCCACCTTCTATAAACAAGTGACCGCTTTCAAGGAAGGACATTATTGAGGATATGGGTCCTCTCTCTCCTATTCTCTAGGGAAACTACTATCCCCACAGAGGGATGACTTTAAAATGAAGAGTTGCAAACAATATTAGAGGCCACACTGAAGACCTTTCTAAGAATGATCAAAGGGCTTGAGAAGTTCCCACCTTTCCCAGGCATATAGAGGAGGGGATATAACCTCTCATACCTCAAGAAGGTAGGGATTTCAGGTATAAAGTATGATTTATCTCTATGTAGAACTAAGGACCAACAGTTCCAAGAAGTTTAGTTACCACTTCATCATTAAACTCTCACAAAGTGAGAATTCCTGAAGAAGGAAAGTCTGTCGTCTAGGACTATTGAAAGGAAAAGTATTTAGGTGAATCTAGTACCACCTATTTCATCCATGATATCACTCCTAGTTTTTACTTCACCCTCTTCAAAAATCTCAAAAACTGGTAATTCTAAGATTAAATACAAGGATGAAGAAGGAAGAAATAAATAAAGCATGATTCTTAAGTAAATTAGTGGAAGAAAAAGGGTAAAAAAAAAAAAGAAGTAGAACTGACGAAGATCTTAAAAAAGTGATGAGTGGAAAGTAAGGAAGAAGGCAATTACTTATAGGTAAAAATATCTAGGGCATCAAGAAAGACAAGAAAATTAGAACCTGACACGTGGACGAGAAAATTCAAGCGTCCCTGATATTTCGCGTCCCCATGGGCCAATTGATGACACTAGTATGAAATTACCAGCCGTAGCTATTCTACTGAAAAAAATAAGATGTTCAATACGATGTATTCCCCTAGGTAGAAATCAATGATGGAATTCTTTTTAGTTGCCTGACTAGTCAACTCAAAAAGAAAAGAAGAATGCAATAAAATTTAGGAAATCAGTGGTAACAATGGCACTTATCATTCAATAATAGAATATGTTCCCAACATTGAATTTTACCGGTGGATCAAAATTCAATACGACAAAAGAAGGTTACGAGAAAACCATATCTAAAAGTAAGAAATATATGTTCAATTCAGTAGCAATGTTACAATAGCATATCCAACGTTACAAAGTTATGAAAGTTAAAAATTAAGGTCACGACTAAGCATAGTCGTTGATGCTTGGTTTTGAAAACACTATCAGATCAATTGAGAGGTCCACCATTTATCTGTTATAATTTTTGGAAAAGCATTAGTTGTGTGTTATGGATGCTCTCGACATCGGATCAACCCGACCAAAATTTGTATCTCCACATTTGATTGTTAACCTTCACCTAAAGTTCAAGGATCTACTTCTAATCATACGCACTGTACCTTAAAGACCCAGGAGATATATACCTTTCAAATTCCTTTTAAGAACCCAAATCCTCTCCTTGGATATTGATTCTCGCTTCACCCCATCCTTAATAATTTTTTCCTATTTGGCATTTTCTTTCTTGAGTTAAGAACTTCTTTACTCATAATCACGTTTTTCCCATCTGAATTTGTCCCTCTCAGCATTATCCATGACTAGACGAGATTTTAATGCGTTAATTTCAAAATAATTCAAGTCTAGTGTTTCCGCATTTTGTAGTTGATTGTACATCATTTTCAAAGATTTCTGGAAATATTTTGTGCTCATGTTTAAAATCCTTTTCCTATTGTTTAATTATTTGTAAAACCACTACAAAGAATATGATAATCTTGTAAAGAAGCAGAGGTTAGGAAGCAAGTTGAAGCTTGAAAGTAGGTGAAGTAGAGGACAAATAAAAAAATATGGGACAGATAACAAGCATACCCTAAATCTAGCATTTGTACAGACGGTTAAAATACAAGTAGTAGAGAAGATGTTCATCCTTTACTAGTCCTTTATGGAAACCAATGGTTTTTTACTAAGTAAATAGCCACCACTACTGATCTAGTGGTGAATTTACTTCTTAAGGAATAGTTATCATAAAAGATTACACTCGAGTCAAATCATGCACTAGGGAGGGATAAGTTATAACCAAGGAAAAAGGATCTGATATGATCGAAGTTATTGTAATCATGGGACTCAACTCTACCATCCTTCTCAGAGCAACTGTCAGGAACATGGCTAAGAGATAGAATTTCAAAAATAATATTTATCTTCTGTGAAGGTAAGGATTTTCTTTGAGATAAAGAAGAGCATACCTTTCTCAAGGGACTCTATCGATTAAGAGTGTTATCTAGGATAACAACTTTGACAAGGTGCTCTGAGATTGCATGATGGTCCAATTGTAAAGCAAGCACACTCCTACAGAAAACTAAGAGCAAGCAAGTGTGGGATCTTGGATCCATAGTATATTCTGGCTCATGATATAGTTGAATAATATCCGTAGTCCGCTATATCAACGGACCCATAAATATTATTTTGTCCATAAGAGATCTTCCTTATGAAGAGTCCTCAGAATTATCATAACCACGATGACATCAAGTGTTGGATATGCTTAATTTCTTGTTAGTGCAACCATAAGGCTCGAGCTTTAGGTATTCTTCCATGATGACTGGACCCAGTCTTGAGCAAGAGCAGTAATCTTAAACCATACCTAATAGATAGTTAATCATCAAGATATCGATCTATCCTTTGGTGCATACTAGCGAGACTGACTGCGACAGAGGATATAGGAAAAAATATCGATTTCCATATACCATTTGTTTATAAATAAAAAGATTGTTAATAAATGAAAGTATGTGAAAGGACCGAAGAGTTAGCAAAGATTTCAACTCACAATGGTCTTTAACAATTCATTCTTGGTATTTCAATTTATGAGATCATATCCTCTCCTTGCCCGAGGTACAATCTAAAATCTAGTCGACCCATTTTTTAATCATGAGAATCCATTTGAGAGAAGAAGGCTTTGAGATAAGATTCCAACAAGGAGATGAACAATACACTTAGATATGAGATAACATTAAGACATCGGAGGAAAATTGAGTAAACAAAGGGAACAAAAGGAAGAAAAGCTTACGTGCTATGTGTTAATGTTAAAATTTTAATGAAAGATAGAAACATTTGCAAGAACTGATGAATATCAAAAAATCTAAATAATCAACTAGGATAAATTACTTCACTCACAAAGACTCACACAAGAATAGATCAGGAAGCAGAGATAGTTAACTAAATCTACTTAGAAAAGATTTGTTCACACTGAATCATGAAAAAAGACAATTGTGCATTGGAAGATAGTACTAGCATACACTGAGTAGTGTTGTTGACCTCAAGAAAAAATTCAAAATGTTGTACTCCCTATTGTCCATTAATAGAAGAGTTATTTCAAAAGTTGGTTGGAAATCTCATTAAAGGATCTCTCAATAGATATGCAAAAGGAAATTAAAATTATGTTTGAAGAAAAGAAATATCATTAATGATGTGTCTGCTTTATTCATGGAATAGAAATTGACCTTCCTAAAGACCAAGTCCCTTGGAATTTCTCCACTTCCTCAAATGGTTATTTCCTTCATCTATATGAATATAATCCACCAAAAACAGTATTTTTTTTATTCTTTTAAGTCTAGAACCAAAAAATTGTATAGATGTACGTTGAACAAGTATTGTATTACTTAATGTATTACTGTGTAATGAAAAAGAGAGGAGAGAAAAATAAAATGGTGAAGCTTTTAGCATCAGAACAAACTAGTGAAAAATAAAGAAGTGTATCGACTGAGTTTTTAAACTCATCATATTTTTAAAACTCCAAATTATCGATGTTTTAGTGGAACCCTTATGCAACCCAAGGGGACTGAATTAAGATTTATGTTCAACCCCAACCATTATACAAATATTTTATGTCGATTTTCTTCTCCTCACTCTAATTTAACAGTTCTTTACTATCTCTAATATTATAGTCAAATGAATTTATGCTATACAAAACTAAGAGAAGAAATATGAAATTAACCCCCTTCTTAGGCTATCGATTGGTATCATAGAAAGGTCTCTCATTCGTTGCCACAATAAGTGAGAAAATACCATAGCTTAACATATTACTAGAGCTATGTTTCAAGAAGGAACTTCCATTCAAGATCTGCGTACTTCAATGGAAGATATTTTTCCCATTGGAAAATTAAGATGAAAATTTAGATCAAATCTTATAACATCAATGCCTTGAAAGTAATAAAACTAGGCGACTTTCTTATTCCTTCTTTTAAAATGATTAAAATTGATGGAACCATAACTAAACTCATTTCATCATTAGAAGACTACATGGATGAACAAATGTAGGTGATTTAGATGAATTCCAAAGCTAAGAATATCTTATATAACTCCATCAGTAGTGAAGAATATGAAGAATGCCTAGTTATGAAACTGCAAAAAATGTAAGATAAGCTAGAAGTAACTTATGAAGAAACTGACAAAGTAAAATAGACTATCAGGATTTTACTGTTATGTGACTATGATTTATTTCAAATGAAAGAAAGAGAATCAGTAAAGGAGATGTTTGCAAGATTCAGCGATATAATTACAGAACTCAAGGTTGCAAACAAAGTTAATCCTATGAATGTCCAAAACTGTAAAATTCTAAGAATTCTTATTGCACAATGACATACAAATATTGTAGTCATTGAGAGTATGAACATAAATAATCTCACCTATGATGAATTCAGAGGTAATGTTATTGATTTTGAAAAAGCACATCTGAAATATGTGAAAATAAAAACAAGAAGAAAGTGGTTGCATTTAAAGCAACTGAAGAAAACCCTCAGGCAAAGTCAATATCGAAACAGATGTCAACCTACCCATCAACTCCTAGAAACTCTTCTCATGAACATCAAACAACTCAAACTTCACCTACTTCTGAGTCAAACTGGTCAAAGGAGCAGCTATAGAAGAGAAGCCCTAAATAAATCTATGATAGTACCTAGATAGATCTATAAAACAACGGATAATCTGATTGAGTTAATTACTAAGGAATAGAATTAATATTTTGAGAATCTACCCTAATACCCTTACTAAGGAAGGTGACTAACTAAATCCAAAACTCATACTTAGAAAACTAAGCATAAAGTTGATGCTCGCTAAGGGTCAAAAGAACAACTCAAAGATGGTTTTCATGATCCTTCTCACTTCTAGAATAAACTAGAATATCATCAATGAAGACAATTACAAATAGGTCTAATTAGGGTTTGAAAACCCTTTTCATGAGGTCCATGAAAGCTGCAGGAGCATTAGTTAAACCAAAATACATAGCCATGAACTCAAAATGGCCATAAGGAGTACGGAAAGCTATCTTTAGAATGTTTGTCTCTCTAATCGTAAGTTGATGATAACCAGAATGAAGGTCAATCATAAAAAAGTGCCTAGAACCTTGTTGCTGATAACACAAGTCTTCAATCCTCTTAATGTGGTACTTATTTTCGATTATGACTTTTTAAGCTAACAACAATCAATGCACATACAAAGGAAATCATCTTTTTAGGCATGTACAAGATAAGAGCACCACAAGGAGACATATTTGAATGAATGAACCCCTTGTCTAAAAGATTGGTTGATTAGTCTTTTAGCTCTTGAAGCTCAGTTGGTGCCATCCTATATGGTGGAATATAAATATATTGAGTTCCTGTAACAATATCTATATCGAAGTCTATCTCCCTATCAAAAGGGACTCTATGTACATCCTCTAGAAATACATCAAGAAATTCCTAAACTATAGGTAGGCACAGGATGGATATCAGGAGCCTCAAACTTAGAGTACTAGACTCAAACCAAATGATAAAGACAATCCTTAGAAAATATCTTTCTAACCTTCATATAGGAAATGAATCTACCCATAGGAACATCTCTACCACCCTCCCACTTAAGGACGGGTCAATCAGGAAGCTAGAAATAGACAACTCTAGTCCTACAGTAAATAACAACATGAGATGAATAGATCCAATCCATGACTAAAATGACATCGAAATCTATCATATCTAACTCATGCATATCAGAAGGAACAACCATATCCAAACAGAAACACAATAACTATAAAAGAGTCTCTCAGCAAAAATAGCACCACGGGGTCTAGACCAAACTATCTAGCAACATACGAGGATACAAAAATACAGTAGATCCAAGGTCTAACAACGCATATACATCCACCTCATAAACTCTCAACATACCTACCACCATATTTGCTGAGTGGTCCTAATATTGATGGCAACCCAAAGCATACAAATGGTTTTGGCGCTAGCCTCCACCAGTAGAAGTAGTAGCACCCTGGAGCTAGCGTGCTGTTGGAGTTGCTATTGGAGTAGTAGTCTGTGGTCTAGAACCACCCTATTGAACTTTGGGATAATCTCTCTATCTATGCCCTGGAAACCTAAGAATAGCAACTCTTTAATGGACAGTCTCAAACAATATGACCAACCATTCCATACCCAAAACATCCACTAGATCAAACTATACACGGACCTGCGTGGTTCCTACCACACTTTCCACACAAGTAAGCACCACTCTACTGAACTGACTAAGTTGAGTTGTTCTACTGATTCTTTGAAGGTCTAAATGATTAAGAGGATGATCCCCAATAACTCTGTTGTTTTTGTTGTTGCTACTGTTGTATAAACCCATCCCACTTAGGATGACTAGCTCTAGAATGACTAGTCTTAGGCCTCTTACTCTATTGATTCTCTTTGTACTTGTTATTATCCTTCACTATCTTCTCAAGATTCACCACCAGTCTATAGTTGTCCATATTAGTACTCAACATAGAAACCATCCCTTTCTAAAATTAAATAAGGATAAAGACCAAACACGAACATATCCATCCAAGTATGCATATTAGCAACCATATCTAGAGAATACCTCGATAATTTATTGAACTTCATTTTGTACTCAGTCATAGGCATGGATCCTTTCTCCAAACACAAAATCTCATGAAATCTCTCCTACCTCTTCTCTTTTAGAAATAATCGGCCCACAAATGTTGTCTCAAACCAATCCTATGAAGGTGGAACTACACCAAATCATCTGTTATTCTTCTAAAAATCACACCAAGACCTAGAAATATCCTTTAACTGATAATATGAAAAGTCAAACCTATCAACATCAAGAACTCTTATCATGTCATATAGCCAATGAAACTCCTTAATGAAGTTCTCTAGATTATCCATAATCCGCAAACGATTGAACTTTAATGGACTAAGCCTCAGGAACTCCCTCACCTTCATTATGGCATCAAGAGAAATTGGTTGAACCCCGAGACCTGAACTGGATGCTGAGCCTATTCCATCTCTGGTTGAGCTACCATGTGCATCATGTAGCATAACTCTATAGTGGTAATGTATGTGGGTGGCCGTTGTAGCTCTGGAGATGGTGGATCCTAATTCATCTGGTTGCGATTTTCATCTTGGAGAGATGATCATTATAGAGGCATGATATGAAATGCTTAAAACACAATTCGTAAAGAGGAAATATCTTGGATTAAAACTCCAGAGCATGAAATAGACATCAATAAAGGGAAACTTTTCCTAAACATTTTGTTTCCTCCCAATCGTAGATCTGCTGCAGTCATACCTACAAAAAAATATTTTACCTAATGCTGGCTTTCAAACTTAATCTAGTACATTATAAACCTAATGTTCTGATACCAATCTGGCCACACCACGAGCCCAAGGTAGGACCAACATCCTTAACCCCTAATTTTCCATAACATCCTCGGAAGAAACACTTGGATATGCATAGCTCTACTGACATCACAGACGAAGCAATATCAATAATATCATAACAGTCTTGGGCACCTCCTAATAATCAATAAATAGTCAAAAAAATAGATAAACTCAAGTCTCAAACCACACATCTTGGTATGAAAGCCTCTACTCGCTAAATAATAGATTGCTAGCACAAAAGCTTACTAGCTAGTCTCTAATGAATGAAATAATAAATAAATAAATCCAAAGCGCAAACTCTAAATAAATAAATAAAAGAAACTCCATAGATGGTCCCTCCAATCAAGTGAGGACCCACAAATATTCTAGTCTTCCAAGAATTTAAGCAATGTTAACCTTGAGCATCTGGGCTGTTGGAAAAATATGCATGCAGTTTAACACTTGCAGCAAGATTAGAATCAACACATAAAACATCTACTGAGTACATGCACAGGTACAAAACAGGCTATACAGTATAATGATAAGCAGTACGCAATGCATGAATAGTAAATCCCAACTTCAACTCTAATTCAATTAAGAAGTTTAACAGTTTATAATGAAAACAGTTAAATAGCCCCCATCTCATATAAATTTAGTTAAAACAGTTTAACTCATTATTTTTTAACAAAAGATAAAGGCTTAGTTAAAAACAAGCTTTACTTTCTTCCTTTTAAAACATTAAATTTTAGCTTTTGTTTGGGAGTTTGTATAATAGATAGACCCCAAAGTGTAGTGATGAAGTCTACCTATTACCAAGGCAGAGGGACCTCTATAACTTGACAAAGGGTATGAACCACACTTCACATAGTGGATCCAACAAGCCTACAAATGCAGACTTACTAGGTCAATTATATAAAAATATATATATCCATATGTTTGGCTATGTAGGTTTTGGGGTATGCCAGACTCATCCCACCCTTTCGGTGCTAATGCTCCTCCCTTAAAATAATTATACTTCTCCTTCAACTTCTTTAGCACATCTCGATTAGTGAACATTCTTGAATGAATCTAACTATCCAAACCCAAACTCATACATCTACAACTATCAATATAATCAAATCTGAGCTCGTCTAGCTACAAATCTCAATTTATCCAAAATGGGCAAATTCAGTCAAATTGGACTCTTCATTAACTTCTCTCTACTCAACTTATCAATTAAGAAATAAAATCATTAATTTTCTAGAATTAGGCTTAATAAGCCAAAACTAGTTAATTTACACATGTTGTATGTTCATACTCAAAAATCATGAATAAATTCTACATAATATGACACTTCAATGCTCAAGTCCAGTTTTAAGAGTAAATCTTGATGCTCGATTCATACCACAAAGATTCTTTCCTTCTTTTACTTCAATTATGAAACCGAGCTAACTCATGAGGAATTTCATACTTAAATAATCATCATAAAAACTTTATAATTACAACTTATAATCATCAAATAGATCATCACTTCAGGGAATCATAGTTTATAGGATTAAACAAGACCACTAACATACTTTTACATCTTTAAAACGTTATTTAGAAAAAGGTTTTCTGGAACAAGGATAAAAGGTTTAAAGCCTGCGTACTTGATTTGGAGCACTTTGATGGTGGAAAATTGATGAATTCACTGTTGCAATTAAAACTCCTTTGAAACCCTAGCCTTACCTCTTAAGAAAATTCTTGAAGAAGAAACCCTTTTGATTTAATTAGCCAAAACTGTATTGAAATAAGTGATTGAGTTTTATATATTGAGTATTTTATAGTCCAAAAAGTAATGGAATAACCCTTTAATGAACGGGAATGTACCAAAACACCCTAAGTAAAACAGGTTAAAACAAGGCCTGGACACCTTTCACGATTTCGCAGATCATGATGACACCTACTATACCACCAGTAGGAGAACCAAACCCCATAGTCCGAAGCCAAAGCGGAGGACTACTATATTAAATACGGAAGTATATCAAAATTCAAGATAAAATATATTTTGAGGAAGTCTTAAAGAATGTAATTAGGTATCAGTGTCAAACGAACCACTACGTATAGAAATGATAAAATTGAAGTAAGTGTAGTATAACTATGTCTCCGAAATACAATGGAGATCAATAAAATATAAGTCCGAAGAGAAGCAGAAACAAGTTACACACCAAGCTCACCCTGAATCTCTAATGTGAATAATATCCGAATGAACAGTTGTCTGTATATCATGAACGGGAACCTGTACTCAGATTTGAAGATGTGAAAGTGTAGTATAAGTACAAGTTGAAAGAAACCCATACCCAGTAGGCTTTGAGGGCCCACTGAGCACATAACAATAATAAAAAAAGTAAATAACAGAGTACGAGAAAATGGTCACAGAAGCAAATAACTTACCTGGCATTCTTGAAACAACATATATGAAATATAACACAATAAATGGGAATGAAAGAAGATAGGACTAGAACACGGTCGATATACCCGTAACCTCAAGTGAAAGGATAAATAATTGAATAAAAGTGTAAATAACTAATCCCACATAACATGAAACAGCAAGTAACCAATAAGGACAACTATGCAGTGATACAGATAATAAAGTAAATCAATTAAAAACTGACAAGTCCCGCATAAGGAAGCGCAGCGTACATAGAAACATACTCACCCGTAGGCATCACCTTACTACCAAGGGTACACTGAAGAATAAAAGTACAGAAAAAGTACAGAAAAGTAACAAACACACGATCTTCATTAGAACCTCATATCCTACTTTCGAAACCGCATTGAATAACAATTGGCACATAGTGCCCCGCAATAGTGTTATCCTGCCGGTATTTTGTTCCTTATATCAGTGTTATCCCGCTGGCACATAGTGCCTCATATCAGTGTTATCTCGCGGGCACATAGTGCCTCATATCAGTAATATCCGCTAGCCGTATTCGGAAAGTCAAGAAATTCAATGCTGATGTATATGGTAGTATCACCTATGGTCCTCAGTAATCAATATCATCATGTTTCCACAACATCTAGTACCACGTGTGTTAAAAAGTTGTACTCACTGCCGTACAACGACGATCTCAAGTACCAGTGATGTACTCACTACCGAACGGAGTCGGTCTCAAGTCCCAGCATTTATTAGTAAAAATATATATATATTCTAGTGTCAAGAGGTAAAGCCTGGACTAAAATAAGTAAAAACAGTGTTACCGGATGCTCAATAAATGTCAAGAATAAAACAGTAAAAGATAATTACTAATATTATTATTAAAGAATTCTCATTTATTTCTTTATACTGCTATGAAAATTTATCATCAAATCATCTGCTAGCCATCATGGCTCATAAATTAGGAGGTGATACTACCCATCCCAATGCACTCTGATCAGAGCCTTAGGCTCTACCTCTCACATCATAAATGCACAACATATCAAAAACATATATGTATCAATATATAATCATGAATTATCCACCGCCTATGCCTTGCACAGGTATCTCTAATCAAATGCTATGTCTCGGGCCCCATATCAGTCGAGTGGCAAAATATCAATTTCAACATGGAACGGATGAAAGAATGGTACAGGAGGTACTATAGAACCTAGCTAGCCAACCCAAGGATGTATTTAGTACAGTTATTAAAGTTATAATCCCAGAGATAGCCCAACGGAGCCTAACTGTCGTCCGATGACAAAGCACTGTAAATCCACAAATCATACTCCGACTGACGTCAAACGGTCACAAAATAATCCAAAATTTGCATCAAAGTATTGTATATGTTAATACGAGTCTAACATTGTATTTTATGCTAAGTTCCAGACTGGGCCTAAAATTTGTCCTAAAATAGGCTTGCGGGGCCCGCTCACCGAAACTAAAAATAAACTTTACTACCGGATCCCTAACGTCATTAGGAGCCCATCTCCAAAATTGCACACAATGCGAGCACAGGAAGGGATTCAAATCAGCCCAGACATAATTGATCCTAAAGTGGTCAAAATTTAAATCTTTAAGAATTTAATGTTGGAATTATGATGTAATAACGTTCCTAGGGGAAATATATAGATTAGGGCATGGTTTTATCAATTTCCACACTTAGAGCTATTAATGGTGGAAGCTATGGATTTGAAGGGTAAAATGGGATGAAAACTTATTAATGATCCCACTTAAATGGAACATAGAAAACTTGAAGCCTCTTGAAGAAAATTGCAAAAGAAGCTTGAATTCTAAAACAACTTGATGAACCCTAATAGCTTGGCTTGATAGAAAATAACTCTTCTCTTTTTCCTTCTTTGCTGGTAATTTTTTGGGGGGAGAATGAGAATTGGGTTAATATTTTAATGGGTTAAATATAGTGGGTTAAAGTTAATTAAGGTATTTCACCAATTACCCATTAAATTTACACACTTAAAAGTGTTAAAATGTCATAGCAATGTAGGAAAAATTGAGGGGAAAAGTCATAAAAGTCCCTTAGATATTCGCTCAGATTTTGGTACTGTTTTTGCATTATGCGAATCACACATTTTATTGTGTGATCGTATAATTTGGTGTGCGAACCTACATCGACTTCCAGGATCACTGGTCTATTGTAAGGTCACACAATTTGATGTGCGAATCGCACATCTGAGCCGTACACCAAACTAGTAGGTCCGCTGCACTGCATCATTTTAATAAATTGGGCATATATCCTTACTTCGAACTCCAAATGACACGCGATTTGTTGAGTTGGATTCTAAACTCAAGTACCTTTCTGTGGATAGGTCATGAGTCGTCAGATTCATTATAGGTTGGGATATAAGGTCGATTGAATTTGACCTATGTATGAAAGAACCTCAAAATGAGCAAATTAAGAAGGGCCTTGAACTCAACTGTGTGAGCTTGCTGAGGTGAGCTTCACTGAGGTGAGCTTGCAGAGATAAGCTCACTAGGATGAGGTACGGAGGTCAAGATAGTGTGACGAGGTCGAGATCAGTTGCAGGTTTCTGCTGTAGATTTTTAGGATCTTCAATGGGGTTTCAAAATTGAAATGGAGTCCAAATTTGACAAACCAAATATGCATTTTGATTGAAAAACACATTCTGGACTTAACAAAATGAAAAAATTGACATCAGAGGCCGTTTTAGCAAAAAAGACCCCACTACAAATCTTTAACCAAGACTAAGAAATTTCCAACTTTTCTCAAAATAGCTCAAATCCAGCTCGAACACCTTGGAAAGCATACTAAGTGTCAAAATAGCCTAAATTTACCATTCTGGAGCTAATGGAAGTGTTAGAATTCCGATCCGACACTCCAAACAGTTAAATACCACCCCATCTCCACTTTAGGCTTTAAACTTAACTAGAATCCACAAATTAGCGTAATATGCAAACAAAAACTCCAAAATACAAACTTGAGGTCAATATTGACTTTTTTTTGGTATTACGAGGATAATGGAACTATCAGAATTAATTCTTGAGATCTTCTTGAAGGAAAGCTGACTTTGATCAACAAGTACTTAGTTTTAGGCTCTAAAATAGGAAATTTGAGATATTTTTGAATCAAGTCGCCAAGGATCCAAGCTGTCATCCCAGCAAGACATAAATGACTTTGGGAAACTA
>JBDJHY010949123.1:0-14602 GCA_039654485.1 Withania somnifera
GTTACCAAAAATAGATTTGGATGACTTTGTGACCAAGTAACCCAATTTGAGTAGGACTAGGTCTTCCCTTTTTTTTTTCTTTTTCTCTCTCTCTTTTTCTCTCTTTGGATGACCCCTCCTCCCTATTTAAACACTTTTATTCTTCAATCAATACCCTCTCTTAGATCAAATAAGACTTTTCATCATCTTCTTCATCAACAATGTTTGAATCTCCTCAAGAACATCAACAACATTCTAGCTTTTTCCAATTTTCAAATATGATCAAATAAACTCCAAATCACCCCAAATTTTACCCACACACTTATTTTGACATGGATAACAATATTTAAAAACAAGATCTTGAAATTCTCTCTTTTTTATTTTTTTTATTTTTTTATTTATGAACCAAGGATTCTAATTCGACGGAATGGATTACTTGCTAAGGCTCTACTACCAAATGATGAGATTAGAGTTACAAATCACAACACAAGATTGGGAAACAAAAAAACAAAACAGAAGATATGCAGAAACTTGAACGATTTAGCGATTTATGGGAAACAAGGGACTTTATACCCTGACCTCCCAATTGAACCAAGAAAACAAAGAATAAATCAATCAAGATAATCAAAGACAAACTTGAACTCTCAAATGAAGTACCTTTGATTAAATTGTATTATTGAAGTTAAAGTAGAAACTAAAGGAATCCACCTCTAATCACTAAAACAAAGCTATGAACTATGGAATAATAAAATAAACTATAATTAGACAATAAATATCAATTTTTATAAAACTTTTCTAAGAAAAATTGGAAAAAAACCCCTATTTATAAGCAAATGTGCCCTCCCCATGTTTCCCCAAAATTTGTAGGATTTGGAAAACTTTTCCTTCATCCAATTTGAGTACAAATATAATGAGGCATGAATCTTGTAAACTGCCTTCTAGAAGCTTCCTTGGCCTATTTTGAGTCAGTTTTATTCTCCTTTATTGAGTTATATTAGTCCAACTTCCCTTGGGCTTGGATCTTCAATTGGGCCTTTTTGTGCTGATTTTATCCCATCCTATACTTCCTCTAATTCACCTATTTTAATTCCTACTTGGGCTTCAAATGTTGGTATTTTGGAAGCCAAAATGATATAAATTATTCCTTGGGCCTTGTACAATGTTTCCCATGTAGCCCGTTTCTTTATCATGGCTCGTAAGACCTTTAATTTCTTATCTAATGTATGTTTTCAGCATGGAAAAGGTATACACATGAGATATCAGGTACTACGGGTAATGTGTGATTCTAACATGTTATAGGTATTTGTGAAAATATGCATTAAATCCCATGGCATTGCATTGCATATACATTGACTGTTTATATGCTTGGCTCCTTATCTTGTTAGCATGTCTATTTTATGGTGCCTCTTTATTCTCTCATATGATATGGCCCTACTTTTTTATTGGTTGGAAAGATTTTATGAACCCGAGATGGCTGATGATGATAAAATTATAGGACTAGAGGTAGTACCCAAGTGATGGTGTGAGTTATATTCTCTTGAAAATAAATGGAAAGCCTTATAAAAGTTATGGCAAATGGTAAGAGATAACTTTACTAATGTTGAACTGAAAAAACACATAGATCTAGACTATATTAGAATTATGAGATATTGAGATCTATATTAATAGGTTATTTACCTTGGCAAATTCTTATTACTATCCATATCATAAGTTTGTTTCTCGATCGCATCAGATGTACACTTCCTACTGCCACGAACTTATGGAATGGAAAATAATTGAGGTTTTATAGACTCCTTATATGAGGACATATCATAATGTATGGGGTTCATCCCATGAGGTGTGGAATAGAATGGGGAGTGTGTAATGACCCTTATAGTGATTTTTGTATTCTACTTATTTTCTTGTGTTCCAGAGAGATTGGGTGCTGCTCCAGGTCATTTATGACCTGCTAGGACTGGTAGTCTAGCTCCATGGAGGTTTGGTTAAGATATATCTCACCTTTTTTATTTTAGAGCCTTAACATAGGTACTCATTAGCTTTACACAACATTCCTTCAAGACGAAATTGAATTTCGACCAGTTTTGTGAGCTTTATAATGTGAATTTTGGTTTAGGTGGACTCTCGGTCTAGGTCTAGGAGTTTTCAATGTAATTTTATCTAATTTTATGAGATAATATATAGTTGGCTAATTGATGTTGGATGTTGGATGTTTGACTTTGGTCGTCATTTGATAATTAGAGTGTAGGATTGGAATTCCAATTGTGCCACCAGCTCTGCAATGCCAACTTTAGGCTATGTAAATTTGTTCGCTCCCGATAAGCCTGGTGTGATTTTGATTCATTAGGTGGAATTTAGGCCTAAATGCTGACTTAGTCAACATTTCTTTAAAATGACCTCAAATTGTAATTCTTACTGCTCTTTGAGTCTGAAATGTCATTTTGGATGTTCGCACTATTTTTTTACATGTATCAGGTTTTGGGTAGGCACGAAGATCATGTTTCAAATCCCTAACTTCACTGGTTTCCCAGTGCATTATAGTAATCTATTCTCCCAGTTATTAGCGCGGTTGCTAGTCTAATGGAAACATCTCGAATTAATAATCCTCCTATTTAATGCTATCTCACTCGCAACACTAGTGGCACTAAATTGTAGCCCCCCTCTTTAGCATAATCCCTCTCTCCTAGCTCCAATGATGCCTTTGCCTTGATTTTCCCTCCAACACAATCGTTCTTCTATAGCACTGACAACAGGAAATTTATCTAACGTAATAGCATCACCCTAGAGCGATCACGCTATACTAACAGTTTGCCATTTGGCGTGATCCCCTTTTGTGCATTGGCGCTAAAAAACTGCAAGGCCTATTTATGTTTTTCACCTTTTTATTTCAACCATTTCCCTCATATCTCCAGCAGTCTAAACCTGTCCTACTCACATCTTAGCTTTGTAAAATAATAATTAAGTGTGGGGGGTTTGATTCTTGGTGATTTCTTGCAATTCCTTCGCGTGGTAAGCCCCCTTCTCTTCCAAATTCCTTAAAATGGTAGTTTCCACCATTTTTCCCCTTGCTCATGCTTTGTGAACCCTATAAATTATCTACTTTTCATCTGATTCTTAGTGATTATTTGGTGCATTGGGTTATATTCTAGTCCATAGTTGAGTTTCCATCTTCCTTTCGGTACATAAACTCTTCGTTAATCCTTGATAATCATGTGAAGTTTTAAAATTTTACATTTTATTTCTCTGTCTCTAGGAATTTTGAGGCCCCTCCCATACATGGATTATATTTTTTTTAGAGCATGAGTTTCTCGTAATTCTAGGGACTTCTTGGCGAAGTTCGCCAAATTTGGTTAGCGGGTCTCATGGGTCTGTTTGAGGCCTGATATTTGGAATAGTTTTAAATATAGTATAATTTATACATTGGACTCATATTGATTATTTGAATCAAATTTCACTAGTTTTGAGGATTTTTGAGGTCATTGATATAAATCGAGATTACATTCGTGAGCTATAGTGCAATATTTGTTGGACGATAGGTAGGTTCCTTGGGATTACTTTGGGGAAATATCATTTATAATTGTGCTAAATAGACTTCTTGGGATGGGAATTATAGGCCGATACTGTGAACCTTGAGAACTTATATTCTACTTCATCTCTTTCTTTTTTACGGTGTTCAGTGTAATATGACACCTTTGACCTAGTATCATCCTTGTGATTTCCATAGGGTGAATCTTGAAGTAGTAGAATGCTATTGCATGGGTTAGATTTTGGATTTTCCCTCAAGTTTGGGTTGTTGTCTTATGCTGCTACATTTATCTTAATTGATCCTGTCCAAGGAATATGTTATATATAGGTATTGCCTACGTTATGCATTCATACAACATGAGAGCCATGAGGTTCAGCTACTAAGAGTACATTTGGTAAGGGGGAATTTTATCACCATTTTCAAATACTGTTCGGCCTTTGAGGTCGGTTTTTATATAATAATGACTGAAATTGGTATATTCTTAATGATAATAATAACATAATTAGATTTTCTACTTAATTTAGACTCAGATGTATACCAGGCACCCAATAAATCCTTTTTTATTTATTTTAGACCAGTTTCACACTCTGGCATCTAGTACTGCCATTTACTACTTATTTTGGCACTTGTATTCGATTCTATTCTATAGTGGGTACAAACTTTTTCATACTAACTCACGCTTATTATTTAGGGAACTTATTCCCTTGGATATCGAGACTGTGGCACTGAATTGTTGATACTTATAGTATGGTGATACCACTATAACTAAAATATTAGATACCGAGATATGGACCCCCCGAGGCTTCATGATATCGAAATGTGATGACCTCTGTGACGTTTGCCATATTAGGCGTGATTGGAATATCTTCATGGACCCTACTATTTTGGGGATGGACAAACTGGAGGATGGGTCTGTGGTGTAGTAAAGGCATTCGTTGAAAGACATTCCATAAGTCCTTCTTTGTGGTACTTCGGGTTTCAGAGTAGAAGCATACATTGGACCTGTGCATCATTGTGCTTATGTTTACTTTATTAGACTTATGTTCTATATATACTCTCCGGTATTATAGGATGTCGAATGGGTGAGCTTGACTTCTGTGTAGTCTTCCATTCTTATGTGGTCTTGAAAGGGTTTTACTTTCTTTTACTGCTTTATAAAATGATAGTTCTATTTGTATACTTACTGATTATCCTTAAATTGTAGGCTTATTTGTGAATATTTCTTCTTGTAATACCCTTTCCTTTCGTATCTGGAGGTGATTGGTACACCGTATGATTTCTCTATTATTTCCTTTGATACTATCTCGTCTTCTCTTACTATTAATATTTCAGTATCTCTGTAAGGACTATGGGTACTCTCTTCTATCTTACCCGAGTTCCTACTTTGTGATTAACTAGCATATCCGTATACTGTAGGATCTTCCTTCCTGTGTTGCTATCTTCTTGTGCTATACTACTTCCTTTTTTACTTTCTCTTCATTATATGCCTGTTATTTACTGTGATTATATTTATTATGTGCCTTGTGTGTCGTCGAAGACTACTGTATACTTATTGCTTCTTGTGTTGCTATCTTCTTGTGCTATACCACTTCCTTCATGACTTACTCTTCATTCTATGCCTGTTATTTACTGTGATTATATTTATTATGTGCCTTGTGGGTCATCGAAGACTACAGTGTATTTATTGCTTCGGTGACCTATACTTAAACTGTGCTGGTGTCCCTTGCAGCATATTTGAGTACTAGCACTTGCTGTTGATTAGCTTTTATTCGTGCCTCATCATTGCTACTTTTTTGACATACAGGATGAGACCTGGCAGTCTAGTTGTGTCGTGCATCTCATCAGCCCTATTTTTTCTTTCTATTTTGTACTTTCAGAGTCAAACTTTGTACTTATTGACATATACTTGTACTCTATATTTTAGTGGCTCTGTATATACAATGATACCGGGTCCTGGGGAGGTTTGTTCATTCTGTTATGTTATTTTTCTTCGCTCATTTCATCTACTTTCTTATTGATTTATTTATTACACTGGTGTGCACTATAATTTCTACAGTTTCCCTCCACTATGGCTCTGGGCTACAGAGTTGGTTCCTCTACCGGTGGTTTAGTAGGTGCCTTCATGATCCTATAAATTAGGTCGTGAAAAGTTTGTATCAAAGCCTAGGTTTCAACTAGTGTCAATGTATAGTGCCAATGTCTTGTAGAATCCTGCCGATTTATGTGGAGATGTCCATAGCTTACCCTCAAAAGGATATGGTGTCATGTTACAAACTTAATCTTTTTTTGGATCCCTTGCTGTGTTTGTATCCTAGAAAGATTTCTAGAAATATCATATATGGTCTTCATTATTCTACAAATGTCACACACGCGGTCTACTCCGATAGAAGACGACAATCCTTCTAACCAGCAGCTTGGGATGCAGTACAAGGCCATACTACAACACCAACAGGGGTTATGACTCCAGTTTAGACTTCAAATACCGTGACAGTACCTGTAACACCTACTCCATCTCTAGCACCAACTCTAGTGCCCACTCAAAATATTTGAGTGATATTGTGGCACTACTTAGTGTATTTGGAGGTCATCTGATAGAGGGGTACAGAAATTCGGCCCATGTGTCATCCTTGGGTACATATGTGATTCCTCCTTTAGCTCAGCCACTTCAACCATCAACAACCCCTATTCCTACTCAGGTGTTGCCTATCCTTGTTGTTTCTCCCTTGGTATCCCTGCAGGAAGCTATGACAAATTCTATTTAGAAGCTCCTAGCTAGGTTCCTCAGATTGTATCCCCCAAGGTTTATTAGAGTTTCGAGGGAGATTGCATATGAGTTTCTATATAAGTACAAGGAAAGGTTGATGAACCTCAATGTCTTAAGAGTCTCATGCAGTCACCTACACAACTTATCAGATGCGTAGTCTATGAAGCAGTGGTTGAGAGACTTGATGACATGTAGGCCATCAGGGTCGCCTCAATTGACTTGGGCAGTGTTTTATGAGGAAGTTTTTATATTGATTTGAGAAAGATCATTTTAGAGAGGAGTTTAAACATCCTAGGAAGTTATCGATGTTAGTTTCTAAGTACAAGGATCAATTTCATCAGGTATCAGTGTATGATATGGAGTTTAGGCCTACTGAGATGGACAGGGTTTACATATTTGCCTATGTATTGATAGATAAACTATGTGAGGCAGTTACCTTGCTGGTATCGTATGGTCGTTCATTACAATCAATGGTAAATAATGCTCAGTCAATGGATTCCCTTTTTGTAGTTGCTAGAGTGCAGAGAGGAGAGGTAGCTAAAGTAGTGTTGTAATAGTGGGTCCCATCGTGGGGGCTATGGTCAGTAATAATTCTCTCAGGGCCAGTCTAGTAGGCCACTACAAGAATCTCTTTAGGTTTCTGAGCCATCTTTGGGATAGTTATCTAGAGGGTTTAGGTCTTCAAGACGTGGTGGTTAGTTAGGTTCATGCTATCATTCTCTATAAAGTAGGTAATTAGCATCGTATATTGAATGTGAGGTCATTAGTCATTATGCTAGAGAGTTCCCTTAATGGGGTGTGCTTTATAATGTTCCTTATCTGGTTCAGCCTTTGAGATTCGTGCTGCCACAGACTAGAGGTGTGGCACAACATGGTGTATCCTGTTGTGGATACTAGCGAGGTAGGGGCAGTGGTCATAGTAGTGGTCGTTCAGGTATTGGGCGCTCATTGTTTGTGATACCTGGTAGACTGGAGGTGAAGGCCTCGAATGCTTTGATCACAGGTATAATTTTTGTTTTTTCTTGATTAGCCCAAACCTTGTTTGATGTTGGTTCCACATGTTCATATGTTTTCTCCTACTTGCACCTTGCTTAGGGTTATCTAGTGAGTTGTTATCTGTCCTTTTATATGTTTCTACCCCGGTTGGATATATTATAGTAATAGATTGGGTATTGAGGTCCTATTTGGTTTTTGTTGGTGGATTAGGCACTTGTGACGATATGTTGTTATTAGATATGGTAGACTTTGATATTATACTGTGCATGGATTGATTATCCCTTACCATTCAGTTTTGGATTGCTATGATAAAACTATTACCTTAGCTATGCCTAGTGTATCCCCAAATGTGTGGCAGGGTTCTTTAGTTTTGCACCAACAAGGATCATCTCCTGCCTTTAGGTTAGAAGGTTTGTGGAGAGAGGATGTCTAGATTATTTATCCTATATTTGCGATGTTCGAGCCAACACTCATAATTTGAAGTCTGTACTTGTTGTTTCTGAGTTTTTGATGTATTTCCAACTTACCACCCAGCCTTCCATTTGAGTGGAACATTGACTTTTCCATTGAGTTAGAGATGTGCACATAGCCCAATTCAATTACTCGTTACCATATGGCTCCTGCCGAGGTGAGAGAGCTGAAGATTTATCTCTAGGATCTTCTAGATAAGGGGCTTATCCATCCAAATGTTTCTCTATGGGGTGCACTAATTCTGTTTGTTAATAAGAAGGATGATTCGATGTAGATGTGTATAGACTATCAACAACTTAATAAGGTGATAGTTAAGTCTAGGTATCCAATGTCGAGGATTGATGATTTGTTCGACCAACTACAGGGAAAAACACTATTTTTTAAGATAGACTTGAGACCAGGGTACCATTAGTTGTGGATTTGGGAAAAGGTCATTCCAAATATAGTGTTCAGGATTCATTATAGATATTATGAGTTCCTAGCCATGTCTTTTAGGCTGACCAATGCCCCAGTGACCTTTATGGACTTGATGCACAGGGTGTTGGGGTGATATTTGGACTCATTTGGTATTGTCTTCATTGATGACATCTTGGTACAAGTGCTGAGTAGAGCAGGTCATAAGCAATATTTGAGATTACTAATCAAAAATATGAGAGGGCATCAGATTTATGCCACGTTCTCGAACTGAGAGTTTTTTGTCGAGTCTGTAGCATTTCTAGGAAACATGGTGTCTAAGAAGGGGATTATGGTTGACCCAATAAATATTTAGGCAGTGAGTGATTGGCCGAGACTGAATTCTCTTTAGCAGGGTACTACAAATAGTTTGTTGAGGGGCTTTCTTTAATTGATGCACCGTTGAGTAAACTGACTAGGAAGGATGTAGCTTTTTTAAGTGGTCGGAGGAGTGTCAGTCGAGCTTTCTGAGGCTCAAATATTTTTTGACTTCAGCATTAGTTTTAACCTTGTTGGTTGAGGGTCAGAGTTTTTTTGTATATTATGATGCTTCAAGTGTTGGTTTAGTGTATGCTCTAATGCAGTAGGGCCGAGTTATTGTATATGTATCTCGAAAACTGAGGTTCATAAGTTTAACTATCAAACTCACGACTTGGAGTTTGCGGTGGTGGTATTTACTGTTAAAATATAGAGGAATTATCTGTATTAATTGTTGTGTGGTATATAATAGATATCGTATCCTTAATTATGAGTCAGTGGGAGCTTAATTCTAAGACACAGAGGTGGATTGAGCTGCTGAAGGACTATGATATATTAGAATTTTATACCATCTGGCAAAGGAAAATATCATTGTGGATGCCTTGAGCAGGAAGTTGGTCAGTATAGGTATCTTAGCATCCTTATCAATTTTAGAGAGACCTTTGGCCCTAGACATTTATTCTTTGTCTAATTGATTGGTTATATTAGATTTAACGACTCTAAGAGGGTTTTGTTTTGTGCTGAGGCTCAGTCTTCTTTGTTGGATCAGATCTGAAAGTGATAGTTAGAGGATGAACATCATGATTCACTTAGTGATTTGGTATTGGATGGTGAGGCTAGCAGGGCTTCTATTTATTCATACAAGGTGTTGTGTTATGATGGTTGGGTTTGTATGCCATGGGTTGAAGGGCTGATTTAGTTGATATTACATGAGGCTCATTGCTCCAAGTATTCAATCCATTCAGGCGCATCTAAGACGTACTTTTATCTGGGTTAGTAATATTGGTGGAGTGAGATTAATAGGGATATCATAGAGTATGTTTCTCAGTGCTCGAACTACCAGCAGGTCAAGTTCGAGCACCGGCGGCCAAATGGTTTTATGCAAACTCTCTATTCCGACTTAGAAGTTTGAGCAGGTGACTATGCACTTCATTTTGGGTTTAACACATACTAGAAAAGGTCATTAATCCATTTGGGTTATTGTTTATAGGCTAAATAAGTTGAAAACTTCGTCCCTACTCATTCTTTCTATAGTGGTGAGTGGTTGGCTCATATCTATATTTAGGAGGAGGTTTTGTTGCGTAGGGTTACAGTGTCTATTATTTATGATTGATGAATGTATTTTACTTTATAATTTTGGAGGACTGTTCAGTAAGGGATGGGTACTGAGGTTAAGTTGAGTACGATATTTCACCCTCAAGACCGATGGTTAGTTCAAAAGGATTATTCAGGTCTTGGAGGACATGTTGACGACTTGTGTATTGGGTTTTGTAGGTATGTGGGATAAGTATGTGTCCTTAGAAGAGTTTTCTTATAATAACAATTGTCACTCTAACATCCATTTGGTTCCATTTGAGGCATTGTATGGTAAGAGGAGAAGGTCGCGTACTAGTTGGTTCGATGATTTTGAGGCCAGCTTTCAAAGTATTAACTTGCTGTGTGAGTTTTTCAACTGGGTTCAGATGATCTAGGATAGGCAGCAGGTAGCACAGATTACACAGAAGAGCTATGCAGACCGTAGACTTCGTGCCTTAGAGTTTGGAGTTGGTAATTGAGTCTTTCAACAAGTTCTCCAATGCACGGCATGATGAGGCTTGGTAGGAGGGGAAAGATTTTCCCCAGGTACATTAGACTATTTAAGATTTTAGTGAAATTTGGTGATGTTTCCTACCCCTTAGCCTTGACTGAAATATATTCAGCTATTCATCTAGTTTTCCATGCTTCAATGTTGTTGTTTTATATTCTAAATAAGTCTCATGTTCTTTATTGGGATTCATTTCATTTGAATGAGATTTTGTCTTATGTTGAGTAGTCACTTGCCATGTTATCCATAGGTGTTAGGAGGTTAAGATCTAGGGAGATACAAGTGATTAAGGTTTAGTGAAGGCACCGTCCGGTCGATGAGGCCACCTGAGAGTTCAAAAGTGAGATATGGATGCAGTATTCGTAGTTTCCCAGCTTTTAGGTATATTTCTTCCCTCCTTTTCCTTATTTTTTTACTTTCGCGTATGAAAGTCCTTTTTAGTAGTGGATGATATAATGACCCTTATTGTTATTTTTGTATTCTATGTGTTATCTTATGTTCTAGAGTGATCACGCTGGGGACCAGTAGTCTGACTCTTTGGTGGTTCAGTTGAGATATATCTCACATTGCCTTTTTCAGAGACTGAACTTAGGTTCTCAATGACCTTAGTCAATAATCTTTTAAGATGAGCTCAGAATTAAATTCTAACGGTTCCATTACTCTGGAACATGGATTTGCTCTATGTGGACCGTATGGGTCTAGGATCTTACAGTGCGAGTATATCTTATTTTTGCGAGATAAAGGTAGTTGGTTATTGCATATTTTACTTTGGTCAATATTCGATGATCAGAGTGTCGAGTCAGAAATCTGACTATGCCATCAGCTCTATAATGCAAACTTTGGGCTAGGTAGAGTATTGATATTCTTCTCGAGAAGTCTGATGTGCTTTCGAGTCATTTTATGGCATTTAGGCAATTTAGACCTAATTGTTGACTTGTTCAACATTTCCCCGGAACTAGGGGTGGGCACATTGAAATCAAAAAAATAAACCAAACAAAATATTTTAAAATTTTGGGTTTGATTTTCAGTTATTTTGAGTGGGTTCGATTTTTAATTCTGATAATTTTGGTTTCAGTTTTCAGTTTTGGTTTTTGGGAAAAATAAATTCAGTTAACAAAAAACTGAATTTTATTAGGCATACTACCCCGACCCAATCTTAATATCTCATTTCACCACTTTAGGACTTGGAACTTTTAGTTTCAGGTTTCAGTTTTCACTTTTTAGTTTTTAGCCAAACTACCCATTACCCAAGTAAGCCAACCCAATTAATATTAATGCCTAATGTTATGACCTTGTAGTTTAATGTTATTATTATTGTTCTTTTTAATAGGTATTGTTCGGTATGAGAATATAGAGTGGAGCTGCCAATGTTTTGGCTTACTCCGATTCTCCGAAGACCAAATTTATAATATAGAGATGTAATTATAATTTATAGCCCATCATAAAAAGAAACCCAATATTTTAAGGCCGAAACCAAAAAACCGAATCAAAATTGAAAAAAAAATGAACCAAATCAAATTTATTTCAGTTCGGTCGGTTATTAGTTTCATGAAATAGAAAATCAAAAAACCAAATCAAAATTTAAAAAATCGAACACCTACCCTATCCAGAACGACCGCGAATCACAATTCTTACCGTTCTATTGAGTCCAAAATGTCACTGCGAGTGTGTTGGCTCTATTTGTTTGCACATATCGAGTTTTGACTGGGATCGGAGACGCTGTTACAAATCCTAACATGTTGTTGATTTTTTTGGTCCATTAAAACACCAAGTTTTCCCTCCCAACTATTGGTTCGATTGCTCTATTCTATAACTAACGATTCTAATTAATAATCCTTTTGTTAGAGTGATTATGTTCTAGCAACACTGATGGCGGTAAATCCTAACCTCCTTCTTTACCATAGTCGCTCTCTTCCAGCGCTGGCGATGCCGTGGCACAAATTTCCAATCCAATATGATCATACTCCTATAGAGATAATAATTCTAAGCCCTGGAAAATTCATTTGATACAATCATATTACCCAAGAGCGATCACGCTATACTTCTTGTTCGCAATTTGGCGCAATTGCATTCCTTTATCACGATCAGGACGAACAGCTGCTAGACCTATTATGTTTTCTCACAAAGTTACTTCATCCATTTCCCTCATATATACATCACTCTAAACCTCTTTCTACACACTTATTAGCTCTGGAAATTCATAATTAAGTGCAGGGATTGCTCATGATTCCCTCTTTGTGGTAAGCTCACTACTCTTCCAATTTCCTTAAAAATGGTTCCACCATTGTGGTCCTTGCTCAAGATTTTTACCCTTGTAAATTCTCTAATTTTAAGCTAATGTGATTAATTTTTGTGTTGGGTTGTATTCTACTCCATAGTAGATTTTCGAAATTCCTTTTGATACATAAGCTCTCCATTAATACTTGACAATCACGTGGAGTTTGTAAAGTTTTACATTTTATTTCTCTTCATATTCGCGCATTATGAGACCCCTCCCTTAATCGAATTATGCTCATTTTTGAATTACAAGTTCCTTGTATTATTGGGAACTCATGGTAAAGTATTCAATAGCCGGTCCCACAGGCTCGTTTTAGGTCTAATTTTGGCCTAGTCGAGAGTATAATATAATTTATGTCGTTGGAATTGTCTTGAAATATGGAATCATATTTCAACAATTTTAAGGATATTTAAGGTCATTGACATCAGTCAAGATGACATTTGTATGTTATGGTGAGGTATTCGCCAAACAATATGTAGGATCCTTAGGCTTATTCTTAGGATATAATATTTATAATCGTGCTAAATTAGAATTTGTGGCCTTGGAATTGGTGGTTGATATCATGACCATTGGGTGCTTCTTCTATTCTATTTCATCTCTTTATTTTTTGTGAAACTCGGTGTAATACGATTCCCTTTATCTATTATTGGCCTTGTGATTGCCATAGGGTGACTCTGCTAGAAGTAGTATACTGATGCATAGGTTGGCTATTGGGGTTTTCCCTTAGGTTTTTGTTGTTTTCTTGTACTCTACTTGTAGCTTAGTTGAGCTTGTACAGGACATAGGTTAGCGATAGATATTACCAGTGTTATGCATTCATACAATCTGAGATCTATGAGGTTCATCTTTTGAGAGTGGATTTGTGGTTGGGGGCCTGTTATCACTATTTTCTAACATTATGGTACTATGATACCACTATAACTGAGGCATTGTTTACTGGGATGTGATCCCCCATAATGATCCTATGATATCAACATTGGAGGACTTTTGTGGCATTAGGCATACCATTATAAACCCTGCTATTCTTGCGACGGACATGCTGGAGGAGGGGTACATAGTGTAGTATAGGCATTTGAGGGAAGCCCTTCCATGGAACCTTCCTGCTGGTACTTCGATACAGGAGGAGAAGCTCATACAGGTTGTTTTCTATATGTACTCTCTAGTAGTATGAGATACCGGATGGGTGTTCCATTCTTTTGAGGGATTAGAAGGATTTTAGTGTCTTTTACTTCCATACACACTATTATTGCTAGGTGTATACTGTTACTTACTGTTCATCCTTACCTTGTGGGATTGTTTTTGCATATTTCTACTTGCATACCCTTCCATTTCGTATCTTGAAGTGCCCCGGTACACCGCCCGATTTATTCATTAGTTCCTTTGCGATATTCTTTTCTTCTCCTAATGTTATTATTTCTGTATCGCTGCAAGGACCCCCGAATATGTTCTTTTATTCTTACTTGAGTTCGTGGTCTGTGATTATTATCTATATACTGTCAGCTTTCTTCTTCCTTTACATGTTTCTAGCTGTGCTGTATTACTTGCTTCTATTACTTGCTCTTCTTTATAATCCCATTATTTACTATGATTATATTTCTTATGTGCCACATGGGTGCTTGAAAACTATTGGGTACTTTCTTAAGAGACATATAATCATACTGCACTTGTGTCCCCTAGTACAAATCCGAGTATTAGCGCTCGCTGTTGACTTAGATATAGTTCGTGCTATATTGTAGCGGAGATACTTGGTAAACCTTGGACATCAGGATGTGATACGAGCATGGATGGAAATCAAGCTAACATAAAAAGCAATCAAGCTCCAAGACCATTTACAAGGAATCAAGCTAAGGAATTGAAGACTTTTTAAGCTATGATGAAGAAGTGGGCTGCATGGAAAATAATGTACAAGGCCCAAGGGATAATTTACAACATTTGGTCTTGAAAAATACCAACAATTATTCAGCCCAAGAAGGACCTAAAATAGGCAGCTATGAGGCTTTCCAAGAAGGGATTAAAAGATCCCAAAGATGCAATGGAAGATTCCAGAATAAAAGAAGATGTTCGAATCCTACTCAA
>JBDJHY010949670.1:0-14601 GCA_039654485.1 Withania somnifera
CCTGTCAGGGGCCCAGTTTTGAGTTCGCGAGGTTTTGCCGAGGGGTCCCGTGGCTAGCTTAGGGCAGGTGATGTTTGTTATGAGTGTGGGGGGCGGAATCACTATGCCTGAGATTGCCTCCAGAGTAGGGCATCTCAGGCTACAACACTACCTGTTCAACTATTGCAGGCAGTGCCACCAGTCAAGGGTGGGCCACCAGCCTTTCGTGGAGCCAGAGGAGGAGGCCGGGTGGCCAGAGGTAGAGGTAGGGACTTAGGAGCACAGCGGGAGGGGGAGCAACGATAGCTTTATGTTATTCCTAAAAGGTCCGAGGCTGAGGCCTCTGATGCAGTTGTTATCAATATGTTGTTTGTATTTGGATTTTGTGCAGTGGCTTTGTTTGATCGGGGTTCCACCCTCCTACATTTATTTTTATTTTGCTTCGAGATTGGGTGTTGATAGTGAATGGTTGCTTGTCCCTTTGAGTGTATCTACCCATGTAGGTGCAGCCCTAGTGGTGGATCGGGTATACAGGTCGTGTCTAGTGACTATTCAGGGTTATGACACGTATGTTGATTTGATTGAGCTGGCTATGTTAGATTTTAATGTGATTCTGGGCATCGATAGGTTGTCCACCTATCCTGCGGTCCTGGATTGTTATACCAAGATCATGACCTTATCTGTGCCTGGTCTACCCCCTGTAGTATGGCGTGGTCCCACCAGCCGTTCATCGATTCGGGTCATTTCCTACTTTCAAGACCGTAGACTTATCGCTCGGGGTTGTTATGATTATTTGGCAATGTTAGAGATGTTAGTGCTGAGTCCCTTTCCCCTGAGACTGTATATATTGTTAGTGAGTATGTTAATGTCTTCCCTGTCGACTTGCCTGACCTTTCACCTGAGCGGGATATAGATTTTGCTATCGAGGTTGAGCCGGGCACCAGGCCCATTTCCATTCCTCCCTATCATATAACCCTAGCCGATCTTCGTGAGTTGAGTGCCCAGCTGTAAGACTTTCTTGACAGGGGCTTTATCCGTCTTAGTTTTTCACCGTGATATGCCCTGGTGTTGTTCGTTTAGAAGAAGGATGGGTCCATGCGGATGTGCATTGATTATAGGCAGCTGAACAAGGTGACTATTAAGAATAAATATCATCTGCCTCGTATTGATGATTTATTTGATCAGCTACAGGGACCTCATGGTGTTCTTTAAGATTGATCTGAGGTATGACTACCACCAGTTGAGGGTTCAGACTGAGGATTTTTTGAAGACATCTTTTCAGATGAGGTATGGGCATTACGAGTTTCTGGTGATCTTATTTGGGCTGACTAATTCCCCTGCAACTTTTATGGATCTAATGACTCGGGTGTTTCGGCCATATTTAGATTCATTTGTGATTGTCTTTATCGATGATATATATTAGTCTACTCACGGGGTCGAGCTGAACATGAGGGCCACCTGAGGATTGTATTGCAGACTTTGAGGACTGAGCGACTCTACGCTAAGTTCTCAAAGTATGAGTTTTGGCTAGATTCTGTCTCATTTCTGGGCCATATAGTATCGGGTGTTGGCGTCAGTGTTAATCTGGCTAAGGTTGCAGCAGTTTGTGATTGGCCTCGACCTACGTCTATCACTGAAATTCGCAATTTCTTGGGGTTAGCAAGGTATTATCGCCGTTTTGTTCAGGATTTCTCTTCCATTACATCCCCCTTGACTAGATTGACACGGAAGGATGTGCCCTTCCAGTGGTCATCTAAGTGTGAGGCCAACTTTCTGAGGTTGAAGGAGTTGTTGACTACGGCTCTAGTTTTTGTTCTACCAGCTGTTTACTGTGTATTGTGATGCTTCGAGTGTCGTTCTGGGTTGTGTTATGATGCAGCAGGGCTATGTCATAGCGTATTCATCGAGCTAGTTGAAGGATCATGAGCGCAACTACCCCACCCATGATTTGGAGTTAGTGGCGGTAGTTTTTGCGCTTAAGATCTGGAGGCATTACATATATGGGGTTCACTTCGAGGTATTCATGGATCACCATAGCTTGCATTAAATCCTGATTCAGAAGGAGCTTAACTTGAGGCAGTGGAGTTGGGTTGAGCTCCTGAAGGATTACGACTTGACTATTCTCTACCATCCGAGCAAGGCTAATATGGTTGCCGACGCCTTGAGCCGGAAGATGGTGAGTATGGGTAGCCTAGCTGCAGTACCTGTTTCTGAGAGACCGCTAGCTCGGGATGTATAGTTATTGGCCAGCATAATGGTTAGGTTAGATCTTTCAATGCCAGAGCGGGTTATTGCCTGTATTGATCCCAGATCATCTTTGATTGACCAAATTCGACAGTGCCAGTATGAGGACCCACGTCTATTTCAGTTGAAGAAGAGGGTTCTATCGAGTGATTTTGATTGGACTAGCATAGATACAGATGGTGTATTATGGGTTCATGACCGCCTTGTTGTTCTGAGGGTTGGTGATCAGATTTCGACTTTGTTGCATCAATTTTAAGGGTTCCCTAACTTAATGGCCTAAGATCATCTATTCACTCACGCTACATTCGTTATTTGCAAATGACTAATGGGGAAAGTCCTAGATAATGCTCATACATGTAAACCATGAAAAACCTCACCACATATGACATTCAACCCACTCAAAATGCAACAATTTCACTCCTCCAAATAGTGCTTCTCAATCATCACATAAACTATAAGTAATGAACATCTAGTCAATGAAAAATGCAAGTGACCATGCAATAAGTGTTTAGTTTTTTTCACACAACTCATTTGAAAAAAAAATTGGGCACTCTTTGAAAAAAGTCGGGTCTCAAAATTTAGCAATGAAAAACAACCCACATGATGCACTACTAATCAAGTGTACCAAATAGGCTACTACTCAGAGGTGGGATCTTCCAACCATTTGCTTATGCAGGTCAAGATAAAATAAAATACAAATAAAAATAATAAATATTATCAAAACTTAGAAGAAATAATAGAACAAAACAAAAACTAATTACATGCAATCAAAAATCATCATTACCACAAATTCGAATCATAATATATAAGAGATAGAGGAAAGCAGAGAGTATTTAGTTACAACCCAAGTATCAAAGTAAGAGTGAATGAGATATACTACCCCTCCCCCAACTAAAGATATGCATTGTCCCCAATGCAACAAACTAAAAAATTAAGGAAAGGAGTAGAAGGGTCCCCCTGTGGTCATCATGGTTGAGATGGAGGTAGGACATCAAGATCCATCTTCGTTGTGAGTGATGTGGACTGGTCAAAAGTCTCCTCTGTAGCCTTGCTCACGCTAGACCCTATCATGAATGTATTCTGAATCGAACAGGCCAACCCTTCAACAAGTAACTGTGCATCCAGGTCCTGCAGATCTCCAAACACCTCAACATCATCTCCCATGGTAGATACCTCAGTATGTACTGTGGGCTCCTAAGTTTGTACTGCCCAGCGGAGCTCCTATGCATATGGGGGCTCTGATGGCCTTGGGACCCCAAATACCTTTGTTAAATCAGTTGCGATGACCTTATTTAGGTTAGCCCGCAACTGTGCCATGTGTCGATCATTTTCTGCCAGGATTCCTGTGAAATACTTGCATCCCCAACCTGGGCATGTTGGCCCTCTCTCAAAGTAGCCCCAAAATTATAAAGCCTTGAACCATATTGCTGCACAGTTACCCTGATATCCTAAACCTACTGCTGAAGAGGTCTGACAGCGGCGTTCACCCTACAACACAACTCTAAAGTCAAACAGGGAAATGTTAGAACTGTAGTCTCCGTAGTTCCCATGCTCTCTCTGCGATCTCATCCTGAATAATTGAGCCTACATTTATCGATTCCCGATCGATGATGAAACCAATCATAACAACTTTGTGAAAGAAAACAATAGACTCATTTAGAGAGGGGGACAAGTTGGCATTTACAAACTCCAACCAATATCGGGCCATGGCATTAATATATCCCTTCTGAATCGACACACCACGCTCAATCCACATAGGGTGCCAATTACACATAAACCCAGACAACCAACCCCTCAAATCATCAAGTGTCCTTATCAATCTCTGGGCTAAGTAGTGGTTTCCCTCGTAAGTAGTGCCCAACACCTCAATTATAGCATCTGTACCACAAGGGAACTTAATCCCTCGAACTTTCACCACTGTAGGGTAGGTTGATGGGTCAATTTTTATCTTTTTCTTTGGAGAAAGTGTCTTTGCATAGGCACGGTAGAATTCCCGGACACACATTGGGACAAACTTAGGTAAATGTTTTATATATTTTTTTTAAATCCTTGCTTTTTTATTTGCTCTAAGACTGCTGTACATTTCTCATCTAGATCGGCGAGTGATAACCTCTTTTCCTCAATGATTATCCTTTGTCCGGTAACCATGAATCTGTTTTGTTTTCTGTTGGCTTTGGTATGGACTGGTGGCTCTCTCTTCCTTTTTCTTTGGTTGGGCTCCGATATAGATAGAGGAGTGTGGATAGGAGTAGTGGCTTCCTCAACTTCTTCTCCATTCTCTGAATCTGACCAACTCACATGTAATGGAGAATAAGCCTCAGATGTAGGAGAGTATGGCACTGGTAACCTAATTGGAGAATCAGAGTCAGAGGACTCTGTAATCTCATCCCTGAGTCTACTCTTGCCTCTACCCCGAGGTGGTTGTATCCTCCTCAGTGCCTCTTCTTTCGGGTTAGTTTCCCAGATGATCGGTCCCTTTGCTCTGGGTTTGGTTGATATTGTTTTTTTCGGTGTTATATACCTACAAAACATTACACCAAATTTGAAAGGAGTTAGCTATTCAGTTATTTAGAATGACATAAGTTTGTTAAATTATATATTTTGTAAGTGTTTACTATTAGATACACATAAAATTAAAGACGCGGGTATCTTAGATACATGCCTTTTGATTTTGGTTATTTAGCCAGTAGAATATTTTTTAAGCGTTGTGTATCTGAAATAATTTTGGCTCTATGTATTTTAGATATTTAAGTCGTATGTATCTTGAATATTTTAAAATTTGGTGTATCTTAAAAAATATTCCTGTGTATCTTAAAATTTTTAATGCTTGTATATCTTAAATATTTTAATGCCAGTGAATCTTAAGTTTTAAGTCTTATGTATCTTGAATATTTTAAGGCTCTGTGTATGTTAAATGTTTTTAGTTCTGTGTATTTAGTTTAGTTTTTTTAATGCTTGTGTATGTTAAATATTTTAGAGCATGTGAGATATATGTGGAAGTATACAACATTAATTTCATGTATGTATAATCAAGTTTATGTATCTAATAGTAAACAAAATGGTCAGCCGATGCACTAAGACTTTCGCTATGCTGGAGTTCAGAAGAAGCAACGAATCACAAGAGGCTATTATATGAAGACGTACCCTGCATTTCTACAAGATGCAATTTCCACAACTCCTAGCAGGAGTAGCCCAGGCATTTCTCAGCTAAAGCCAAAATTAAATGGAGGGTCAAGTTATATTTGCCCTTTATTATATTTTTTTCAATATATTTATCTTTTTTATCTAATTTTTAGGATCATAATTTTTTCTTGTACTCTAAAATGAAAAAGTCATATTTATAATTATGACGTTAAATTTTCATATCCCGCCTTATTTTTTCTATATGGTGCCTATGTAATATTTTTTTAATTAAATTCACTGACACATTTAACACTCAAAACTCTCCAGATGCGAAAACTAACACTTGTGAATACATGCAACTAGAAAAATCAACTAGATTAATGTTTGATTTATTGTGGTAGTGATGTCTATCTTTTGAAAAAAAATTAGGAATTCTAATTTTAGAATAAGTCAATTAACCTCTATGAATAAATGAGTTTTCTCCGTTGTGAATTTACATCCTCAAAGAAATAATAACTTTCCGCTCTCGTCTTTATTCATTATTTCATAAGACGTTATAAATAAGACATTCTAGTTGATTGAGAAATTAAATGACCAAAATAGCAGTCGAGTATTTTCTGGCCACTGCATAGCTTGTCGTTCCAAAGAATTGAATTACTAAATCTTGAGATAAAGATGCAAATCAATAAACATGAGAAAAATGGCCCAAAGAAACAACACCAATAATCACGGTTGGCTTATAATTAAATTTCAAGTTTCATTACAGTACTTTGGCAACCATCCCTTTATATATACATAAAACTAATTTTCTACAGTTCCGTTACATGAACTTTTGAATGAAATTTCTTAATAATTTTAAATAAAAAATCGGTCATATTTGATAAATGAAATATGATCTTACGGTTCATAAATAAAATAGTAAATAACCAGAATACAAGAGAAAAGTCACATAAGCAAGTAGTACAACATGAATAGCTAGCCATACACAAAGGAAGCAAGGAAACAGATAGACATGATTATGCTAGCTAAAATACTGAACAGGAACTCAGTCAGGAGAGAAAGAACGCACCCAAGGTCCTTCCAACAATACAGAAATAACAATAGCAAAATCAGACAAGACAAACAGCGAAGGTACTAAGGGGACATGGGTGGTATACCGGTAACCTCAAGATACAAAAGGACAAGATACAACAAATAAATCCACGCACAAGTAACCCACCAAGTAAGGACAATCAATAAATAAAAGAATAAAACTAGCTCTAATAGTAAATAAAGAGGTACAACAAGTAAAACTCTGCCAATCCCGCAGAAGAATGGCAGAGTATACAGAAGGCACGACAACCGGTCGCCATCCCATTCTACCGGGAGTACATACAGAAAACAAGTGCAGAAAAGTAAACACAAGCACAATGATGCCATAGTTCCTGTGTGTGCTCCTCCTCGGGTACTCGTAGGACCAGTAGGCGGGACCCATGAAAGGGTTGAACCCCGTATATCCCTACTCCGACCTATACCTCTTATCCGATCGCATGCAGCCAAGAGGCAGGGTCCGTGGAGGTATGCCAACCACGTACAAATCTCTAGTGCCGCAGTAACCTCACATCCCAATATCATAGAGTCTCGGGGAGTCTCATATCCTGGCATACAATGCCTTAGTATAATGGTCTAAATGTGCAGTAAGTGTAGAAAGACTATATTCATTGCCGAATAAAGTCGGACTCAAGTGCCAGCGGCTGTACTCACTTCCGAACGAAGTCGAATTCAAGTCCCATCATAAGTAGTAAATGATAGTACCTGGTGACAGGGTGTGAAACCTAGTCTAAAACAAAGAGAAAAGGAAAGTATCAGGTGCTCGTTATGCAACCGAGTCTAAAACAAGTAAAAAAGGTACTTATGTTATTATTAGAAAATCTCATTTTATTCAATTATTAACCATTTCAGTGCTTATTATACGAAAACCGGCCTCCATGACCCAATAGTGTAAGTAAAAAGGGATATACCAGGACCCAACCCCAAATTCACTCTCAGAAATGAGCTCGACGGCTCTCACATTAAATGAATCCAACAACACAAGCATTATCTACAACTAACATATGCCCTACACAGGCTCAACTAAGCTACAACTAGCAGCACAAGACACCATCCCAAACTCAAGGGCAAAACCCAAAATCCAACCCATGATGTAGCGTTCTACTACTTCTAGAGTCACCCTATGGCTATTACGAAGCCAGTACTAGGTCAAAGCGTCGTATAGCACCGAGCTTCGTTAGAAAAAAAGGGACGAAATAGAATAGGAGAAACAGACAACGCTCACGGTATCAACTTGCAATCCCAAACCATGGATGCTATTTAGTACAGTTTTACAATCTATGTCCCTAGAGTAAGCCTCACTGAGCCTACCTGTCATCCGGAGAATAGAGCGTTGCAACTCTTGAATATCATCTCGATTGATAAAAAACGGCCTGGAATGGCTTTGAAACTGGCAAAATAATAGTCTACAAGTCTAGGTGAATCTAATGATATAAATTACACAAGGATTCGAATTGGGAAAAAAATGGGGCCCAAAAAGGGCTTACGGGACCCGCTGGCCGGACCCGAAAAGAATTTTTTCCATGAAGTTTTCGACATCACCAGAAGCCGTACTCCAAAAATGCTAACAATATGAGTGCGGAAAGGGTATCAAAATGCTGGAAAATTATTGAAATAATATGCAAAACATTGCAAAACTACAAGCTTAAACGAAGCAATTACGTGCCGAAAAATTGAATACAACTCGACTAGAGAGTGAAACTAAACTGATGCACCCAAATATAGTCACAATTCAGCTGGGGATTGGGAAAATTACAAGAAATTATTAAGCTTGATCAAGGTACAACAATGGTGGAAAATCACCATTTTAATGGAATTCAAGAGAGATGAAACTTACCACGACGATAAGCTCACAATTGCGAGGAGGAAGTAAACAGAAGCACGTGATCGTGTGGAGGTGCTCTGCGATCACGATGAAGGCAAAATCTGACCTTCACGATCGCGTGACAGGCCTTCGGAATTGCGAAAAACAAGGCAGTTGCAGGTTTTGACAATAATTTTCAGCCAAAGTGAAACAGCTCCGAACACCATCTAAAATGTGTTAGAAGTATGAATTATGCAAACGAGATATGCACACATACCCAAAATAACATTTTGGACTCAACGGTGCATTTGAAGTCCAGTTACGAAGTCGTTTATGAGAAATGTTAATCAAGTCAACACTTAGGCCTAAAACACCAAAAATCCATAAACATACTCAAAATCACACTAGAAGCCTCAGGAAGCAAACCAACACTCTAGCTAACCCAAAGTTGGTATTCCCAAGTAATAAGTACTTGACCATGTACTTGGAAACACCTTATTTGCTAATAGAAATGTTGGCCTACTGAAACGGCTACCATTATTGGTATCAAACCAATAACGATTCATACAAGCTAAATCTTCTAATTAATAATTAGGCCAAATAAAGAACTTAAATTTAATTAATTTATTTTTCTCCTTATAAAGAGGTTTTTTTAATTGGCTAGTTGTAAATAGCCCCAGGGCTATGGAATAAACCATTATCTCGGGCCTGATGGCACAATCGAAATTTTAAGCCAACGCTCATCGAATGTTGACCAAAGTCAAACATTCAATTGTCGACATACTGAAAACTCACAAAATAGGATAAACTTGCACCGAAAGCTCCTAAAATTGACTAAGGGTCTACTTAGGCCAAATCCACGTTCCGGAGCTAAATGAATTGTCGGAATTCGATTCTGAGCTCGTCTTGAAGGAAAGTTGGCTAAAGTTAACTAGTACTTAAGTTCAGGCTCTAAAACAGGCAAAGTGAGATAAATCTCAACCGGACTATTGGGAAGCTGGACTACGGGTCCCAGCAGGTCATAAATTATCTGGGGCAGCTACCGAAAAACTTTAGAACACAAGATATTACGTAACACACATAAATGACCGTAAGGGTCAGTACATTAAGTCCAAGGGGAAAGAAATGCACCTTTATATGATACTCAATCTAAAGTTTATGTGTTCATCGGAGAATGTGATAAATGATCTAGGATACTACACACTATAATCTACTCTAAGTTTCATTGATCGAGACATTATATGTTCATAACAGATATATAGCAATGAAGCTCTCGAAGTATGCATTGGTCAGACAATATAGTCGTTAAGTATACACATTACAGAAAAGGAATAAGAGTTGACCCACTATGTGTGAGTGGGAGATGAAAAAAATTGAATCGGGTCACCCATGTGGGTCAACCTAGATCCATATTAATAACTAATTAATGCATATTTTGTTATATGTTAAATTTAAAAGTAAAAAGGGAAGATACATAACAATCTGAAAAACTGTGTCCCTTTGAGGTCATAAAAGGTTTTCTCTGTTAGTTTACGTAACCTTTCACTCCCAAAAACATATAACAAAAACATAGTTTTTTTTTTCTTCTCTCAATTTATCCGGTTCTTATAAGGATTTTTGTGAAGATTGTTCCTCGAAATCAAGAACAACTTTTGTAATGGTACGCGATATAGACTGTGACAATTTTGTTGTAGTTTGTGTTGTATATACATGTGATTACGCTGTCTGACTAGTGAAATAAATTCAATAATCCTGCAAACTGAGTGTTTGATTTGATTTATCACCACCAAACTTTGCCATTATTAGATTCCACTTGACTCCCTAATTATTTCGACCCCAACACCTCATTTATCATTTTGTATCATAATTGAAAAGGCTTTCATAGTTATTCATGTGTTGAAGAGAGCCTAGTAGTAACCGGTAAAGTTGCCTCCATGTAATCAAGATATTACGGGTCAAGCCTTGAAAGCTGACTCTTACAGAAATACAAGGTAAGGTTGTACTATGGTAAAGTCCTTTTTTATTTTTCATGTGTCTCACGTGTTGAGTTATTGAAAATCTTGCAAGTCTTTTCTTTTCCTAAAGCTATAAAAGCAATGAGATAGGACTAAAATGATCACAAAATTTAGAACTTGTTACTGGAAAATGGGAAGCAAACACAATCCCTCTCTCTTCCTTTCTCTTTTCCCAGTTTTCTTGATATTTGCTGCACTATCATCTCAAGTTTCTACTTTTACTACTGATTTTCTTATACTAGACAGACCAACTGAGTTTCTTTCAAATGAAAAAGTTTTCCAACTTTTCCAAGAATGGAAACAGAAGCTTGGGAAAGTTTACAAGAATGAAGAAGAGGAAGAAATGAGGTTGGAGAATTTTAAAAGGAATGTCAAGTATATAATAAAGAAGAACTCAAAGAGGAAATCAGACTCAGACCATTTAGTTGGTTTGACCATATTTACTGATATGAGCAACGAAGAGTTCAGCCAAGTTTATACTTCAAAGATAAAGATACCCTTTAACAAGAATAAAACTATTCAAATGAAGAATGTGGGAAAAAAGTCAACTACAGCTTCTTGTGATGCTCCTCCTTCATGGGATTGGAGAAAGTACCGGGCTGTCACTGAGGTGAAGTCCCAAGGACATTGTGGTAACTTTACTTTTCTCTTACTATCTTCAATTCATATTTACAATAGTTTGTTTCTGGTTGATTTTTTGTTGGAGAGGTTAACAGTTAGCAGAAAGATCTATTGACAACAATAAATATCAGTTCCATTTCTTTTTGTTGTATAGCCCACATGGGTACTTTCATTTGTTATTGCATGAAATTTTCTAAATGCTTCTTTAATCTTTAAGCTAAGCATGGCTTTGTTCTGTAGATGAGTATCTTCACTTACATATTGCTAGATGTTGTGTATTAGGCATATTTCATTGTATTTACTTCTAGGTCATTATGTTTCATTGCATCAATGCATATAAAAGGAATGAAATCTGGAAATTGGTTCTAAATTGACTAAGAGAGCAATAACAAGGCATATGCACTCATGTACATCATCGGAAATTTTTTGCAGGAGCTTGCTGGTCATTCTCGGCGGCTGGAGCCATAGAGGGAATAAATGCAATAGTGACTGGTGAACTCATTAGCCTTTCTGAACAAGAACTTATCGATTGTGATTCTGCACACAGTAATAGTGGTTGTAAAGGGGGACTTATGGACCCTGCTTTTGAATGGGTGATCAACAATGGCGGCATTGATTCAGAAGCTAATTATCCATACAAAGCCTCCCAAGGCATTTGCAATTACAACAAGGCATGTGATGATCAATTTCATACCAAGTCTTCTATCCATGTTTAAAAAATTTCTTTTTTCAAAACTTGATCCTATTTTTCTCCAACAGGTGGGCAACATAGTTGCCACAATTGATGGATACCAAGATGTCCCAAACGATGAAAATGCCCTTCTTTGTGCTGTTGCTCAACAACCTGTTAGTGTGGGCATCGATGGAAAGAGCATTGATTTTCAACATTATACAGGGGTAAAACTATTTTTTATTATATGTCAGTAACAACAAAATGATGGATGTGATTTTTATTTCTCTTCTGTTTTGGGGTCAATGATATGCAGGGGATCTATGATGGAGAATGCTCTAGTGATCCACATCACACAAACCATGCAGTACTAATAGTAGGATATGGTTCTCAAGGAGGAGTTGACTATTGGATTGTCAAGAACTCATGGAGTACAAATTGGGGAGTGGAGGGGTATGCATATATAAGAAGAAACACTGGTTTGCCATATGGGGTTTGTGCCATTAATTCAATGGCTTCATATCCAATAAAATATTCCTCAAATCAGAGATCCCCAACCCAACGCTCCTCTCTTTAAGAAGAAGCTTGTCGTCTTTAAAAAAATTGTGTTTAATATGTAAGGTTATCTTTTCGGTTCTTTATCATCTTGTTTAAATAAATTCTGGCCACCCCCCATATGGTATCAATCTTGTTTAAATAAATTCTGGCCAACTTCCATATCCTTGCTATGGTATCAATTTTTATATATAAATGAATTTGTTTTACCTGGTTATTTCCTGTGAAATATAAATGATTTATGCTATAGTTTCTTTTCAGAAATAAATGAAGAAAAACCATGAAAATTATCTATAACCGCTAGAACAATTACATCTAATAATAATTTACACAAGTAGAACGAAAAGGACAAAAACAAATATGATATTTATTGAAAACATATAATATTCTATCATCAGTGGCGGAGCCAAAAATTTAACAAAGAGTGTGCAAAATTAAATGTACACTCATAATAGCTAACATTTAACCTCTATACGCAAAATAAATTTTCCGGCAAAGGATATACGCGTGACCACCCTTCGTAAAGGATAATCGCCATTCAAACAAAGTACAGGCTCCGGCTATGTGTGCATTCCGAGGAAGAGCCGAACCACAAAGGGCTATTGTACGCAGACCTACCCCGCATTTCTTCAAAAGGTTATTTTCGCAACTTGAACTCATGACCTCCAGGTAAGGCCAACCCAAGCATATTTATTTTCTAAAGCGAAAACCGAATAGAGGTCTTAAATTTTAAATTTTCTTTTGTTAAAATAAAGTATGAGGTATAAAGTTGCTAATATGTTTATCGTAATCAGTGTAATCAGTTTCTTCCAATAGTTCTTATCAAGTGGAATATAACCAATCTATTTAATATTTCTTGACACAATACTTCTGATAAATCAAACTTTTTCTAATAATTATTTATTTTTATAAGAAAACTTTACTTTATTCACAAAGACGCGATATATTTATTTTTTTTTAAAAAAAACTATAATTTATTATTGCGAAAAAAAATAAGCCTTTTCATATTTAGGGGCCTAAAATAATTGTTTTTTTTCTTATTGTAAAGAGCCGATACTGCCTCATGATCACATGGTACCAACTTTACCGTTTACTCCAAAATTCTCCTTCTAAACAAGTAGAATACGTAATGGGGGAAAATACGATATATCTCAGGTACATCTTTTTGTATGTGCAAAATTATTAAATTTCTATAAATTTAATTTCTCGTTGCACATTCATAGCGTATGACCATTCTTACTTCTATATTATCTACCGAATATGCATATTACTGCGACCCTGCCACCTTCCAAAAAATCTTATTGTCAGTAACGAATTATAAGTAAAATGTTACTGCTGTTCCGATGCACCAGCCCAGTTAATAAAAAAAATTAACTTGGGTTGTAGCTTTGCCTGTCAGGCCTGCCACCTATCCTTTGGGCCCAACCGCAATATTACTTTTGCCCAGTGGTAAAATTTAATATTTTCGCCTATTTTTTATTAAAAAAAATTTACCCCCAATTTTTACTATAAATACTAGGTAAATTCTCTCATTTTTTACAATAATCTCTCTCAATTTCTCTCTTAAAGTGCTATAATTTCTCAATAATTTATGTTTTATTAGTTTACAATTGTTAATCTCATCAAGTGATCATGTCGAAATTTTCAAGTGTTCAACTAATCAACGCAAGTTATAAAAAATATGAACAAAGAGAAAAGCAGATCTTAGGATTTCTTTCTCTTCAATAATTTTCTCACCATTCATCGGAGGTGCTTTTTCTCGCTCCACCAACCACCGCCTGTTTTTTCTCTCTCCACCAGGCACTGCCGTTCACCAATGACCACCTCATTCACCGACAACGGAAGATCATTGCACCGGTAACCACCTTATTCTCCGTTCATCTTCATCTCATCTTCGTCCATCTCCGTCATACGCACGCTAATGCATCCTGGGAGTCCGACCGAATCTTGGCTACTCTGGCATCTTGCTCGCGTCCCTCCAACTTCCTAGGGTTTCGTGTGCCCTTGCTTTTTTAGACACTATTTCGTTCCTTTTCTCTTTCTTTCTTCGATATGTTTTTACAGGTGTTATATGGATACAAAATCAATAGAAAAGTCTCCCGCGACCAAATTCAGTATTAGCTTATCAAAATTTAACAAAAAAATTGTCCTTTTTTCGTCAAGCGGATCCCGGTGATTTCTAATCTTGATTTTCTATTTCCCTCCTTATTCAGCATTACTACATTTTTTGGTGAACTTTCTCAATAGGAATTTGTCCTTTTTTGCTGCTCTTTGGCTTGTGGTGTTTTTAGGATGTAGTAGTATACTGAGTGTAGGTGCTTGTTGTTACTTCTACTTTTGTAGATCTTGCCTGGTTTTTTAGTTTCTGATCCTTCTTTATTCTTGATTAGTGAGGTTGATAGTCTCTACTTGTTCGTAATTCTGACTCTTGTTTGTATTTTCATTATTGTTCTTGTTTCTATATTGTTGTTTTTGTTGTTGTTGTTCCTATAATGTTGTTG
>JBDJHY010950212.1:0-24733 GCA_039654485.1 Withania somnifera
AAAGATAGGAAAATATGAAACGACATTCCAGACTCGATGGAATCATCAAATGAACTATATGAGATTGTTTAAGCAAAAAGTGTCCATAACACAAATTGATCCATAACTATCAAAAAGCTGACTTCCCATAAAAGCCTCCAAAACCCTCTCAGATACCTCAGGAAGTGTGAAATTAACCCTACCATCCCAACTTTGACATTCTAGATCTAATGGATGCGCCAAAGATCCAATCCAACATTTTGATCACCAAAAACATTCCATCTCCAAGATGAACTTTGTCTCAACCGAATCTCCACAAAACAACTCAAACTCAAAGAAAACATCCCATGACATGAACTAAAGGTCCAAATACACCAAAATCGACATTACGGATCTAAAGAAACTATTGGAATTTAGTTCTGAGTACATTTCCTAAGAATTCACTCTTAAGTTCCATCATTTCAAGGGTTAATTCTTAAAAATAGAAAAAATGAGATAATGGAAAACTAAGTTTCTATGAAAATAAAATACCAGTCCCATCAAGTCATAAATGACTTGGATCAACTACCATATATCTCTAACATATAAATCAAGGAAATGACCAGGAAGGTCACTACAAGTCCATGGTACCTAACCTAGTTTTCATCCCATAAGTTTGTTCGTGATAGGAAGAGTACATCCGACGCAACCAAAATTTAAACTTGTTGGATGAAAAATAATAAGAATAGGCCAAGGTAACATCTAATAACAACAATCTTAACCCATCATAATGCCTGTCTCATCTAGATTCATCAATCACTTTTATTTTACATCATTCAAGGTTCTTCTCATCAATTCTTATCACTTTCAATAGACATTTCACGTAAGTTTCAAAATCATATGACTAGTCTAGCCATATCAGGTTCATAATGTTGTATCAAAATAGGGTGAATAGGACCAATCAATTATATATAAATAAATAAGAATATGTTTTGTGACAAACAAGCCCACAAAACTATAGAATCAACAAATAACCATCCATGTAACTATAATGGAATGAAATAAACTGAAATGTAAATCTGTCTCACGTACCTTAGCAATAACATAAAACGTACCTCGGTTATATTTCTTTGATACCATATCTCAAGATCATTGTAATACTGTAAATAACACCTCAGACACATTGGATTTTTATATCATATCAATGTCATGGTAATACCTGAATTAACACATCATCTAATTACCTTTTATATAACATTCTTATTTGTCTTTCTTTTTCCATTGTATCCCAAAACCATACCGAAAATCGCATCTTAGACACATGGTCTTCTTAATCGATATGAAAGTTCATGCAAATGATAACAATCCAAATGCATGTCAAAGTGTGGTGATGGAAATCAATGCATAATCAAGGAAAATCCAGGGCTTCATGATAGAATGAATGGAATATGTCTCAATCAAAGCCATATAAGGCATATAATTTATCGTAGGACAATTAAAATCAAGTAACTCGACAAGATCCTCACACGGGCATAGAAATCAAATATTATATAACAACCAAACAGTTAATCCTCTTATGGAAATTCTCAATCAATAATCAGTATGTTAAATTAACAAAAAATAATACACTACATATGTTCTGCATAGCTTTGTAAAAGGTCAAGCCTCTAGTTTCCTTAAGAAAATTAAAAAGGAATAAAATAGGTTCCTTTCCGTCGCATTACGTCTCCAAAATCTAGAAAATAATGGTTTACCCATGATAAACTATGACATAAAATACCCATATTGTACTCCTTAAATTGCGTCCAAAAAAACAAACCCTAAAACCCTTTCAAAATTTGTGGAGTCTTTATAGAAATTCAAGTTACCTATGTAATAAGGATTCTAATTATCATGTAAAAATAATAATCTGGGTTTATATTGAAAGATAACAATTTCTTTTATTAAAATCTTGGGTTTTTAAACCCAAACAAGAATCTTTCAAATATAAGAAATGATAAGGAACCCTTAATTTGAATCCCATAAGCAATAAGAAATTTTGAGTAAAATCTTACCAAGGCCTTGAAATCTTTGGAACTTTGTGATTTGAATCTTAAATGATAAAATATCTCTAATGGTGTTTATAAAGGTTTTTGAAATGTTGAAAATAAGAGTTAAGTTCTAAAGACCCACATATAAAAAAAAGTGTGAAAACCCCAAACTACCCTTCATTAAAGCAAACAAAAAATGCCTAGATGAGATACTACGGACCATGGAATAAAAGTTGAAAAACCAAGTTTTAGTGTCATGGTACGGTCGAGTCTACAAATCTTAATATTGACATTATGATCCTTACTATACACTGTATGGACAACTTGCAGTATTTAAGGACAATTAAAAACTAACTTTCAAAATTTATTAAATATTCAAAATCCGTATATGAGTTTTGAGTGTAAATCTTACAAAGGCCTTGAAATCTTTGGAACTTTATGATTTGAATCTTAAATGATAAAATATCCCTAATGGTGTTTATAAAGGTTTTTGAAATGTTGAAAATAAGAGTTAACTTTTGAAGACCCACATATAAACAAGAGTATACGTGAAAACCCCAAAATACCATTCATAAAACCAAACAAAAAATGCCTAGATGAGATACTACAGACCGTGGAATGAAAGTTGAAAAACCAAGTTTTAGTGTCATGGTACGGTCCAGTCTACAGATCGTAATATTGACATTACGATCCTTACTATTCACTGTATGGACAACAAGAAACATTTAAGGAAAATCTAAAAATAAATTTCAAAATATATTAAATATTCACAATCCGTATATGAGTTTTGAGTGTAAATCTTATAAAGCCTTAAAATCTTTTGAACTTTGTGATTTGAATCTTAAATGATAAAATATCTCTAATGGTGTTTATAAAGGTTTTTGAAATATTGAAAATAAGAGTTAAGTTCTGAAGACCCACATATAAACAAAAATGTATTTGAAAACCCCAAACTACCCTTCATTAAAGCAAACAAAAAATGCCTAGATGAGATACTACGGACCGTGGAATAAAAGTTGAAAAACCAAGTTTCAGGGTCTTGGTACGGTCCAGTCTACAGATTGTAATATTGACTTTACGATCCTTACTATTCATTGTATGGACAACTAGAAGCATTTACGAAAAAATCTAAAACTAACTTTCAAAATTTATTAAACATTCACAATCCGTATATGAGTTTTGAGTGTAAATCTTACAAAGGCCTTGAAATCTTTGGAATTTTGTGATTTGAATCTTAAATGATAAAATATCTTTAATGGTGTGTATAAAGGTTTTTCAAATATTGAAAATAAGAGTTAAGTTCAGAAGACCCACATATAAACAAAAGTGTACGTGAAAACCCCAAACTATCCTTCATTAAAGCAAACAAAAATACCTAGATGAGATACTACGGACCGTGGAATAAAAGTTGAAAAACCAAGTTTTAGTGTCATGGTACGGTCCATTTTAAAGATCGTAATATTGACATTACGATCCTTACTATTAACTTTATGGAAAACTAGCAGCATTAAAGGAAAATTTAAAACTAACTTTCAGAATTTATTAAATATTCACAATCCGTATATGAGTTTTGAGTGTAATTCTTACCAAGGCCTTAAAATCTTTGGAACTTGTTGACTTGAATCTTAAATGATTAAATATCTCTAATGGTGGTTATAAAGGTTTTTGAAATATTGAAAATAAGAGTTAAGTTCTGAAGACCCACATATAAACAAGAGTGTACGTGAAAACCCCAAACTACCCTTTATTAAAGCAAACAAAAAATGCCTAGATGAGATACTATGGATGACCCTACGTACCATGGATTAAAAGTTGAAAAACCAAGTTTTAGTGTCATGGTATGATCCAGTCTACGGATCATAACATTGACATTACGGTCCTTACTATTCACTCTATGGACAACTGGCAGGATTTCATGAAAATTTAAAACTAACTTTAAGAATTTATAAAATGTTCACAATCAATATAATAGTTTTGAGTGTAAATCTTACCAAGGCGTTGAAATCTTTGGAACTTGGTGATTTGAATCTTAAATGATAAAATATATCTAATGGTGTTTATAAAGGTTTTTTAAAATTTTAAAATATGGGTTAAATTATAAAGACCCACACATAAATTAGAGTGTACGTATAAACCCAAACTACCTTTCAGCAAAGCAAACTAAAAATGCACAGATGAGATACTATGGATGACCCTACAGACCGTGGATTAAAGTTGAAAAATCAAGTTTTAGTGTCATGGTATGGTCCAGTCTATGGATTGTAATATTGACATTACGGTTCTTACTATTCACTCTATGGACAACAGGCAGCATTTCAGGAAAATTTAAAACTAACTTTCATAATTTATTAAGTATTCACAATCCATATATATGTTTTGAGTGTAAACGACCTTCTAGACACAATGGAGTCATTAAAACATTGATTTGAGGTATCCTTGATCTGATATTCCCATTGTTGGTAATATACAAACTCTACTCTAAGTTATCAAAATGTTAGTGAAATCTATGGGATATTATCCAAACTTCCTTCTAGACCAAATTCGACCTTTTGGATCCAACAGAATCGACCAAATTTGAATCATAACACTCAGTCGTCAGATGTTGTCCAAAGTTAAATTCTTGCCTTCAAAACCTAATTTTATCCCATCAAATGAGATGTACTCAACATACAAAGTGTAGAACTGAAAATGATGGTCATCCTAGACCTATTTCTATTTTTCGAAGATAATGCAACTAACAAAATTCTCATCCAAGACTCTAAACTCAAAATGAGGTCCCAACTCTTAGGCAAAATACTATGGAAACCTTATCAAGGACAAGACCAAGATCCACTACACACTAAGGCACCCTTAAGCTTAACATACCATGCTGAAATGACTTGTGAGATCGCACCATAAACTTTTTGACACCACCAAGTTGCACCCCAAACGAACCTCACATCAGATCCATCTACTAGGGAATGGCACGATTTTCCTAGCACAAAGAAACAATGTTGTCTGTCTCAACCAATGAATAATAACTTCCTGCGTGAACCCAGCTAATACCGTAACAAGCTAAAATTCTAAAATAATCCATCTAGAACCCATCACATAATCAAAACCAAGATATCCCAACTAAAAAAAAGGTGTGTCCACCCAACCTGATGATCAGGCCCTCTAAGACATATCTAAATAAGTGGTATCCATCCCAAGTCATAGCTAGATGGAGGCTCCAATCCAACTTAACTTTGCTATGAATATCAGTACCTAAAATCTACCTCAACCAGGCCTAAACACCTAACAGATCCTGATAACTGATAAAATGAACCAATATTACCACGAAGAAATTAATAAGATGATGCACTGCAGCCCTAACATAATGTTCCATTCCAAATACCTATGAGGAATGATCCCCAAAATAATTATATTCGTGAGCTTGTAATACACGAACTCCTTTCCACAAATCATCATGGCAAACTACTACTAAACGATACCACACTCTAGAATTTGAAAGGCAACTCTAGAACCTACCACACATACCATGTTGCTTATAAACTATTCAACTATACTTGAATAACAGTCGATCAAGTTCCACAACTCAGCATCCTTCTTGACGTCACACCTTTAAACCAATACAGTTGAACAAGTTGCGTGTTATACACCCTAAAGACAATAGAACCTAATATCTTTCATCAAGAAAATACACCTCGATGTCAACTGACTCAGATATCAACATCTCCAATCCGTTACAAAATACAAAGGAACTATCTAAAGGGAAGACACATAGGTACAATTCCCACAAAATCTAGATAAACATAAATTATAACCCACAAATTGTCAAATTATAAACTCAACAACCTAACTAGACTCAAGAAAGGACTAAGAATGAAATTAAGGCTTGGATGAAACTCAAGAAGATAAGAACAACCCATACTCAGGTAAGCTTCTAGGTGGTTCGATCCACACGATACTCACTACACACGTAGACAGGAAGTATAACAAAGAAAAGATCCAATTTTAACGTTGCTTTTGATTTCTAAAAATGTTGAGTGACACAAAAATTATATCCAAAGTCTAAAGTGTAGAGATGATCTCTTGTTGATACAGAATCCATTCACATAGCCTAGGATCTAGAAAGCATAGATAAGGTAAAGGTATTGGCATCGCAATTGAGAATCGTATAGAGGAGGGGGTGACCTATCCATTCTAGGAATTGAAACATTAGCACCAACCACTAACCTAGCTACCAACAAACTCTGTCAACCCTAAAAGTCAAGGTCTAGCATACTTATCTCATAACAAAACTAAAACCCCTAAACAAGTTTCCCAACCAGGTATAGTATCAGAGTACACTACTAAAAAATGCCCAGTTACCAAATTGAAACAGCTAATCATCAGTCCATCGATCACTAGACAATAATATAAGGCAAGAAGGATAAGAAGATAGGCAAAAATAATCACCAAAACTAATCAAGTAAAAACCAAAACAGCTAAATACAAGGTGGAGTCAAACTTGGAATCGCTAGCTCTGGGGCCTTTGCCTCTGCAATAGCTAAAGTACTACCAGGAATATCCTGACGCTGACTTAAGAACCACTAACCTTGATCACCTGTCTCACCAGTCTAAGCATCACCATGGGACTTAATATTTCCAATATCATAGGTAAAACCTTTAACCAGTGGATATACTGACTCAAGAGGAACCTGAACTGAATGAAATAACAGAGCCACCTTGCGTCGTGGGCTCTCTATACAACAGTGCCCTACAATTCCACACTTATAGCACATCCAGCCCTAGGGGAAATCACAAGCTTAATGATCGAATTCACCATACTTTAAGCACAATCCTAACCACTTGCACTGCTAAAAGGCCTCTACCGCACCAGAATTAACATCCCAGCCTAAAGCCCTAAAAGGGATACGACTTGCAATCTGCCCAAAACTCTAAACCCTAGGATCTGACTGAGCCTCACCAAAAGTCTGTGATAATGTCTAAAATACATGTGGTGCCTTTTATAATGGATGTAATGTTATCTAAATTACTGTAACATGGTTGAATTGTCTCATCGTGGTTTCCTATATCTCCCAATATGGAGTCACCTAGACCATATATATGCCGCTACTACCAATGGCTCCAATGCTAGTTAGGGTAGCAATATTAATCAATAAAACAAACCTCTGCATATGCCTCTCACTAGGGAAAACCACAATGGTGCACCCACTAATTCATAGAACCTGTCCTCATCTTCAAACACCTGAACTCACCTTGTGAATGAAGGGTACTCCATATACCAGTGAGCACTCCCACGGATTGAGTACTACCGACAAGCCTCTAAACCTCATGTATTAAGCCTTGTAGAACTGTCATGGTTTTAAATCCAACTAGCAGCAAACCTGATCCCAAGTCTATTGGTTGTTGAAGAGGAATATCCTCTAGCCACTGGTCTATGGCCAAATCTTGTCGTAAAGCCACTCCTGAAGCTCTAGTTGGTGCAGTGACTCTTGATCATCCTTTATCTCGAGATCAATCCCTACATTTGACCCACATAGAATCCCTATTTATGAATATAGAAGATTCTCTCATGGCTATTGAAGACCTCGAACAGACTGTATGCGCAAGAATAAATGCAAGAAGATGAGATTTCAGGAACCACAAAGGAGAAGAAGTAAGGTTCCAAGTCAAAAAAGGGAGTCAATTCCTAAAATACCACTGTATCCTCCCGCAGATAAGATACAGATGTCATCGTACCAATATGCAAGACTTTATATAGAAACTTTCTTATTTTAGACCGATGACATTCGAAACCTAGGCTATGATATAATGTTCTCACGTCCTAATTTCTCAAAAGAAGACGGCGCTAATGTCCAACTCGTAGGTAAACCAACCCTTTATCCTAGAGTCGCAAGTGGCGAGCTAATGCAGAAAATAATGCTAAGCATAAGTAAGTAGTGCAACAGTGATAGAAAAATATCTAAATGATAATAACAAAGTAAGGTAACAAGTCAAAAAAACCCTCCCAAAATTTTGTAATAGTGTATTCATGAGCTACTATGGGGTATGGAGTATGGAGTATATAGTATAAAAAAGTTCAATAAATCCATCCATCTTCGTAGTACAATAGAGACAAACATCTTGTGAAGAGATACAGGTAACCCTATGTCTGGAGCTTACCTTGTACCTCTAAAGTCATCTAGAGGTCATGATTAGTTAAGTCAGTGGTAAAACTTACACATGTATCTACATCTAGGAAGATGCAGAAGCTACAAGTAACCATCTAGATTTGAGGGCCCACTAGGCACATAAAAAATGTAATAATAGTAAATAGCAGGAAAAGAAAGAAAGTCATGAAATCTAATAACACAACTCAGGAAGTTAAATATTTATATAGAAGAAAGAAGAAAGATAGTGTGCGAATACAACTAGATAAACCATGTAAAATAATCATAGGTAAGAAGAGAAGGACGTACCCGAGATCTTGACTTCAGTACAAAAATAACAAAATAAGATAAGACAAGATAGATAATAAAGGATACCAAGGGGAATTAGGTGGTGTATCAGTAACTTCATGATAAAAATGGACTAGATACAACAAGTTGTGACATACATAAATAGGCCATTTAGGTAAGGATGATAGGTAAACAGGAACTATAGCTAACAATGAACATCATAAGGAGTTGTAAAATCAAATAAAACCCTTTCATACCCACAAAAGAGTGTATGAGTACACTAAATACACGCTTAACTGTCGGCATTACTATACAACTAGGGGCACACTGAATGAACAAATGAGGTAAAGTAAGACAGATAACGTGATGCAATAATTCCGGTATCTGCTCTTTCCCCAGTACCCGTAGGGCCAGCAGACAAGGCCCATGAAAGGACTTCCCCCAAATGTCTCTGCTATACCATAAACCCCTCCTTTGGTGTGTCCATCGCAAGATTAGCAAGGTCCAAATAGGTGTTCCAACTACTTAGAGAATCTATAGTGTCACCACAAGCTCACATAATGGTAAAACAAATCCTTGAGAAGGCTCATGTCCTGGCATCCATTGCCACAATATAATAGTACCACCGTATTTTAAGTACGGGCAACTCAATTCCACAACTCTCAATATCCTAGGGAAACAAGGTCATAAACTAATACGCTTGAAGTAGTATGAAAAAGGTCGTACTCACTATTATGGAAAAGTCAGACTCATGCACCAATATAAGTAGTAAATGATAGTACCCGGTACCAGGGTGTGAAACCTTATCTAAAATAAGTGGAAAATTTAGTATTGAGTAGTCGGTATGCAATCGAGTCTAAAACCAGTGGAAAGGCTAATTATGTTACTATAGTTATCAAAAAATCCCTATTTCATCCAGTTTTAGACATTTCAGTGATTATACATGAAATTCGACTTCCAATGCCATTTAGTGTCAGAAAGCTAGTGATAATTGTTCCCTATCTCCACGTGAACTCCTAAAATTTGAACCTCATGGCTCTCACACTGTGTGAATTCAACAATTCAAGCAATATCTATAGCTACATATGCCCTGTGCAGGACCAACTAAGCTAAAGCTATTAGCATATGACAACAGCCCAAACACAAGGGAAAAACCAAAAATCCAACCCATGAATTAATGTTCTACAACTTTTAGAGTCACGCTACAAGCATCATAAGGCCAATACTAGTCAAAAGGCATTGTATTACACTGAACACCGTCATAAATGAAAAGATGAGGAAGAATAAAAGAAACGATCAAGGGTCACAGTATCGACTTAGTAATCCCAACCCACGGATCCTATTCATCATAATTACACAAGGTAAATATCAAGAGTAAGACCAATAAGCCTACCTATCTTCTAGGTAATAACTCTCCATAGTACATGAAGAACAGCTCCTCTAATATGAAATGCCCTTGAACAACCTCAAAACTTGTGAAATATAATTCTATAAGTCAGGATTAACACAATGATACAAATCATTCTATAATCTAGAATGGACCAAAAATCAGGCCTAAAATTGGCCTATAAAACCCGCTAGTTGGACCTGGAAAAAAAACTTCCACTTGGTTCCTAGAATCACTAGGAACTCGAGCTCTAAAAATAAGCCAAATTTGAGTAAGGGAAGGGCTTCAAAATTCCCAGAGAAGATGATAAATAAAATGTAAGAGCTTATGCATTTTGTGGAGAAGAAATAGGGAATGTACATACCAATACAAGATTGATAATTAAATATAAGATGGAATTAACTCCAATGCACAAATTACCAAATATAATCAACTGAAAATTAAAGAGAATATGATAGATGATCAAGCTTTATCAAAGGCCTTAATGGTGGAAACTTATGCCACTTACATGGAATACATAAGGGAAATAGACTTACCAAGAAAGAGGCAACCAATAATAGACTCCAAAATGCTCTCCTCTATGGCTTAGTATCTGTTCCCATGAGTTTTCTCAAGGTTAGTGAGAAGGTAGAGTGGTAGAGATGAGGAATTTGGACCGAGAAATGAAGAAAATAGGAAATATATACTGGCATGCGCCATACCTTCACGATCATGTGGTAGGGAATCACGATTGTGAGGATAAGGGTCTTTGGTCATAACGATCATGATGGTCAAGCTTGTTCATATGAGAAACAAAGAAGTAGAGGGTTTTGATTGTGTGATGGGCTCCATATTTGTGAAGAACACGAAGGTTGATATTGTTTTGATAGAAATTTTAGCCAACTCACAAGGCTCAAAACACCACTCAAAATGTATTTGAATTCTCATATATGAAAATGAGATATGCACACACACCCAAGAAAATATTCCAGACTCAACAATGCACATTCTAGTATATATGGTTGTTTGAAGTTGACCTAAATTGGTACTTGGATAAAAACTCAATTAGTCAGGAAATATTCAAATAAACTTTTTTCTAGAGATTTATTATGACCTTAATTCATCTCCAACACCATTATTAAGGAAATAATATTAAAAACTAGGTTCAAGTAGTAAATTAATGATATTGGGTCTAACCATGTACCTATACAGTTCAACTTTAGTTGAAAAGTCTGGATTGTTACAACTCAACTATGTAGTTAGGTCATCAAGTGTGGTAGAAGGTTAGAGTATTGAGATAACCCTATGATCAACAATTAATATAAACAACTAAACCTACGTATCACTATAGTTAGCCATGAATTGTGACTAAGTCTTAAACCCAAAATTCTCCAAATTGTGTTTAGAACCCATATTCATTAGTTTTTAAAATTAGTTTAGCCTAGTGAATAATTAACCAAAAATTCCCTCGGGTTTGACAACCTATCTCTCAAAATGAGACTTTATTACTTGTACGACCATGTATGCTTGCGTATGTGAAAGTCAAAGCAAGATTGGCCTCATTACTGGGAACTTTGGTATTAATTATTTATCTAGACTATACCTTTTAAATTTTTTCATTTGAGTTATACATATTCAATTATTTTGTATAAAATTTTATTTTAATTTTATTTCTCTATTTTTTATACTCTTCTTCAGATGACATATTTGCAAGAAAAAGAGTGGAGTGAGAACTATTCTTATTTGATGGATCCTTATCCTTTTTGTAGAGGACCTTATTTTTGAAAGAAATGACAATATATTCCCAAGGGGAAATTATGTTCACCATATCTATCTTGTGAATTATGTGGTGTTTTTTCGATCCGTTGCCTAAACTGTTGTTACCCTACACCAAAACCCTCTTATGATGATTCTAATAATCCTGTTCTTTTGATAATATTGAATTCTTGTAGGAGATTATTAGAGAAATATGGATATTTAAGGAAAATCATATATAGGATGGCTCACTTTATAGAGAGTAAAATACATTTTATGCAAGAGGTTGATAGGCTTGTCTTACATATTCACAACTTATGCATTAAATTAAATGCAAGGGTTTCTGTGTTTGATGCATAACAATATAGAAAAGAGTTAAATGCAAGGGTTTATGTGTTTGATGCATAACAATATAGTAAAGAGTTAAATGCAAGGGTTTCTGTGTTTGATGCATAACAATATAGTAAAGAGTTATGTTATGCTAAAAAGAAACTTCTAAGACAAATTGAGGAGCTAAAATAGGAGGACATAGTATGCAATCATACTTCTCTTGAAGAGTCCAAAGTTAAGGAAGAGTATAAAAGTGAGCATGTTACACTTGATGTATGTTTGAAAGTGGTATGTGTTAGACCCCATACGAACCACTTTTCAAAATAACATTCAGATCATGACATATCTTTGGAGTCATCTTAGATATTTGAGAAGGGTGAGGATGAGGAACATGACTCTTACATTCTAAAATTTTCACCAAATAAGACTAAAAATGACATGCCTCACTTCAGGACCAAGCAGTCCCACATGCCCTATCCAAGGATTGGGTACTCTATCTACTTATAACTACCCTATGAGCAAATAAAAAAGGATGGATATGGTTTTTGGGTGAAATTCACATCCACAAGGTGGAGGAAAAAGTTTATAGGTCATGTAGTGAAGTTATATCAGGTGCTAATTAGGAGACAATATATCATGTAACAAGTAGTTTCTATTTTTGTTTTTATTTTTTTAGGGTTGCCGTTATTTGTTTTCTTTTTTTTCATTACAGGTTTGAGGAAGTCTGTGTACCTATAATATGAGCTAAGGAAAATAGGAAAAGGCAAAGTATGGGGTTCTCTAGACCTCTTTGTTGAAATAGAGTGAATTTGACATGCTGTTAGCTAAGACTCAAGGAGTTCTCTATCTTATTCTTAATTTATAACTTGGGGAGAAAGTGTGATATTTATTCTAGGGTTGTTAATCCTTCTTATTTTCTTAGGGTGAAGTGTGCTAATGTAACATCTCTGAACTTCTAAGATAAGAGTGGAACAGTTGGGCAAACATGGATAGAAGTGAATCCACTGTGTTCTTACTTTACCCTAAGAATTAAATCCATATAGTAAGTATATTTAAGTGTTGAAGGTAATTTGAGGTCTTAACGAATCCGTTGCATAAAGTTGAAGTCAAAATTTTTCTTACCAATTAGATCTCGTATAGGTGTAAAATTGGGTAAACTTCAAATGATCATTTATCTTATAATATTAGGTGTTAAGAGACCCATAAAAAATCTAAATTCATGTTCTTACAACCTAGTTTCCATCACAACAACTGGTGCATCAATTCGAGGTCCATGTAAATTGTCGTGAGCATTTTACTAAAGCCCACACTCAGGGTAAGACCAAAGGGATTAGGTACGTGATGCAAGGTTAAAGTCACCAGATAAAGCTTGCGTGGAGAAGTTAAGGTTATAACTTAAACCCCACCCTAAGGTACTCAGTGTGGGGGCTCTCTGGAATGGGTCCGACATTAGCCTCGCGACACATGGCATAACTCATCAAGTTAGCCTCGTGGGAAAAATTAGGTCCCCAGGAATGAGCATTAAACTCTGTTTTAAAACGCACAGGGGTAATTTACCAACTTAGTAAAATACAAATCTACATTGTTTTGTCTTTCCCAAGGGGTAATACAAATATTCACACTTATAAATTTCTTCTCATTCTCCACTTTTATGTTTTAAGTTAGAGAGTTTTCCTGAAGTAAGAGTAAGGGTTTTCATCCCCAAGTTCAAAGAAATTTATAGTCTCCCTAAGCTTTTTTATAGAATTTTTAGTCAATAGGTATGTGGGTATTTTATGAGAGTTTGTTTTCACTCTCATGCCCATATTTAAGATTTTAAGTTAAGATTTTATGACTTCATGATTAGGGTTCGTACCCAAGTTTATTCCCATTTTCGTAATTTGGCCTTAAATGATAATCTTATGTTCATAGTCGTGTTCTTATAGGTATTATCATGATTCTCCATGGTTATAGCAAGATATCTTGATTATTTACAATTTCAACCACGATCACAGTTCTTAGTTAAATATTTATGAAAGATTCTTTCTTTTACATAGAGTTTATACTTTATCTAAATTGTTTGACGTTCATATCTTGCTACTTAGTTTTACCATGATTTGTAAGCATAAATTTCACGAATTTATTAGTTCTAAAGTACACTTAGTATATAGGCATGATTTCAGTTGTTAGTTTAGTTTCTCATTAAAGATTCGCCCTATAAATGTGAATAAAATTATTGTCTATATTTCCTTATGGCTACAATTTAGTACTCACTCTATGTCAACATTAAGCATAATTTATATGTCTTATTCAGTATTTTAAGTACTTTCTAAATAAGCATAAAAGATCAGTTTTCAAGCTATTATAGTTCCCTTCAGTATGTTTTGATCTTTTGATCACAGTCTATGATGAATATATGTTTTCAAGCTTCAAATTAAGCATAATCTGTATTTTAGGATCTAAATGATCATAGAGTTAGTTTATATATGTATGACTAGTACAATATTAATTAGATCAATATTTTACTAGTCTATATCATCTTTTACGCCTAGAATGATTTCTAGATATTTAATTACTAGCATGATTAGCAGCAATATCAATGTTTTAGTTTTTAAGAGTAGTATCTAGCACTAAGCTGATTGAGATTCTAGATAGTACTCATCATAGAACTACGTTGCCATCATAGGCTTACAGATAAAAATAACTGAATCTATATTTGGTGGTTCTATAATTACCCGATCCTATACCTTTTGTCTGGTATATAGGGACCTACCAATGGGTTATTGAATTGTTCTCTATAAGATTCTCACATAGTTACATGTAAGTTAAGAGAATCTCCTACCTATGTTCAGCTTTCAATTTTATAGTATAAGTAAACATGTTGCATGACTCACTAGTTTACAAAAGATATGATTATTTTCATTATTATTATGATATTTAGTTTTCAAGCGTATTTTCATCTATATTTTAGTCATTGAAACTTAGTTTTCAGTTATAGTTTACAGCTTCAGTTTCAGTAAAGCATATGACTACAGATTTTAATGCATAATGTATTAGAGACATTTTATCCCTGTTTATCATTTATCTCAGTCCATAAGCTTATCTTAGTTACTTCAACCAGTTATTTTTAGTTTAACATGATTTTTACATGACTTTAAATGTTTTACATAAAAGCTCCAAGTCCTCCAGTATTTGTTTTTATGCATGTAGCCAGTCATCATTCTCTTGTAGTCCTAGCTTGTACTTGTTCAGAGAATTTATGATCTCTCATTCCTATATTTGAGACTTGTTCAGTTTGTAACTCAATAATAGATTTATGATGTCAGTCTCAGCTTATGCATGTTTAAATGTGCTCATATCCATTTTTTAGCTATGTATTCTATACCTAAATTCAACTATATTATTTTTTAAAAGTTATTGCGTAAAATCACCTTCAAAGTACTAACTCATACTCTATGCCTACATTTATAATATAGATGCAAGTATTCCTCTCTATTCATGGAAAGTAAGTGCTGGTAGATTTCAACCAAAATATGGTGAATCCTCATTCTTTGAGGGCGATATACTCAGAGTTTCCAACTTATGATTTTTTTTTCTCTTTTTTCAATTATTTTGAGTTTTTCTGGGGTTTATCCTAGATAATTTTAAATATTAATAAAGGATTTATAGTCAGTTAAATGGTTGTATCTAGTTTTAACATAATGTATCTTTCAGTCATGAAACCTTTGTATTATTTATTTATAGTATGAAAGATATCCTATGTATTATCTTCTACTTTATACCCTAGTTCAAGCTTTATGTTTTATGACAGAACAAGGATTAGCTTGGAGCTACTCATGGTTTTATGTATTGTGTTATGTCCATGGTGTAGACTTGGGGCATGAAAAACTTGGTATTAGATATAGAGTTCAAGTGTCCTAGGGCATCTAGGAAACCATTTTAGTAAGATCTCATTTATGGTTATGAGGTCCATACTTCTATAAATAAGTGATTACAGACATTTAAGAAGATTTTCCTTCTTTAACACTCAAATCGTGAATACAGTAATCCTCTAAGAAAGTTGTGCATACCCGAGGAATGCTCAAATTTCCCCACCCATAATCAAGTGAAATTTATCTTTCTGCTAAAGATAACATGAATTCCCAGGGTTGCACAAGAGCTTGAGAAGAGCCTATTAGTGTATTCATAGTTGTTGATATTAAAACTTATATCCTTATCTATAACTCATACTATTATCCCATAGTATGATGCATATTCAGATCTTTTTTCTATACCTTCTATAGATGCGACATGTGAGGAGGAAGCCTTCTATAGAATGCTTGAGTTGCGGAATGACCCTAGTGTTAGAAGTTTAAGTTTGAAGTTCGAGGAATAGAAACAATAGAGTTAAAATAGTGATTGACTATAGTGAGTAGCCAGAGTCATATACCTATAGAAATTTGAATGAGCTAATATATTACTATGAGAGATTAGAAGTTGAAGGTGTTATGTAACTAGTTTAGAATTATTGGGTTCCCTAGTTTAAAGAGTGACAATTATGTATCTATATAGATTTTTTGTAATAGTTGAATTAAAGAAGTTATAAGTAGTTAGTATTGGAGTCCTTTAGTCTAGTTGTGGTTTCTGATAGCTTGGGTGGATATGATTTTAGAGGTGTGACTTTAGTAGACTAAGATCAAAAGAGAAGACTATTAAGTGTTAAACAAAGTGGTTATATGTTCCAATCAGTGTATAAGTTGTACAATTTTGACCTTTGAGGAAATATAAGTACCCGTGAAAGAGATAACCTAGAGAGAATTTTGAAAAAGTATTTTAGCATATGCAGGTGCAGTCTTCTAGTGAGAGAATTTAATAGTCATGTGATTAGTAATTTCCCTCTATGTACAAAAAAGTGAGATTAACCAATTTAATATATAGAACAGGTCTACAAATTAGAATATTGGTTTTAATTTAAGGGGGAGATGAAAGAGTGAAGGAATAAACCAAGTCTCAGGAATTAAATGATAATAATTTCTATAAAGGATCTCAAACAATGATCCACTCTCACTCTCTTGTATGCCTCAGAATGCAGTCATTATAAAACCTTTATCATGTCTTACATTTTTTAATCATGCATATGACCTATTCTCATGCACTTTATACATATCCAAGTGCATGCTTAGTTCTTAGAATAAAGAGTAACAGTTTCAGCCCTGTAGCTTCAATCTTATCTTTAAAGTTATGAATTCTAGCCCAATGTTAGTTAGCCATGATTCAGATGTCCATCTTACCTTATGTTTCATCTGTATAGTTCATTTCATGGCTCAAATTTCAAACTTTTGCATGCCTCAATATTCAGTTGTAGGGCACCCATGTCTCTTAGTATGACAAGTTCTATGGACTCAAGCCTTAGGATATTCCCTAGGTGGCTAATCAATTCATGCTATGCCATGTTTAAGATTTGTACGACCTCTATTCAAGCTCTATTAAATTAATATATAAAGTACTCGTGTCTCTTACACTTTACTTCATAAAACCTGTATCTAGTGAATACTATTCCTTTCAGTAGTGATGCTCAGCTCAGACTTCGTGTTCACTATACAGAGCTAGATTATTATTTATAAATTCTTTAGGTTATGTTCATGATTTATTCCTTTCAGTGATTCCATGTATGATAAGGTAGATGGTATTCAAAGAAGCTAGGTGAAAGATAAAATGAGATGCAATCAGTATTCATTTGGTAGATACTTCATTATGTTTGTGTCATCTCTGTTACTCAGTGTAGGGAAAAAGTAAGGTAAGATCTAGTTATGTGTAATAAGTAGATGAGATTGTTAGGTGTGTACCTTTATGAGTACACCAATACTATTGACTTTAGGTATGCTTAGGAATATCTCTAGGTGGTTTTGACTTCAAAGAGGATATTAAGAGGATATGGTGTTAATCTTAATTATCATGTTGATAAGTGTGTGGAAATTGATTTATGTTGTTGGTGACTCTTTGATTAGAGCTAGAGGTTGTTTGATCTTATGTATAAGAAGAAAAAATGTTCTTGTAGATATAAAATATGAAATATCATGTCTTAGGATAGAATGGTCATATTACATGTAGCACCTTGTATTCAAAGATAAGCTTGAAAATGGGAACAACATGTGATTAGACTCGAGCCCTAATAGTAATGTGTACTGCCATGAGAGTTACAAAATTCAAAGAATGAGGTGATTTTCATATGAGGAAGAGATTATAGGAAGTGTTGCTAAGATTAAATGTTATAGATCTTATCATTTGAGATGGAGGTAGTCATCTTCTTATTGTGCTTAATAAGATAATGTTTCAAATCTTGTAGATTCTTATTAGATAAGGCTTATGTCCAATTCTAAGTTCAAGTTTCGGAGAAAACCCTTCAAGTTTATGCCATATTCATTGCAATTCTTAGTAGTTGGGTGTTAATCTCGTATTGTAGTAGAGAAAGTTTCACTTTGACATAAATTACTCCTTATCTCTAACTACTCTTTTCAGCTCTTACAATTCATGTCAAAATTCTATGCATTTTGTGTATGTATTAATTATTAGTATGTTTAGTTATGACTCAGTTTCAATTTATTTATTGTTATGGCTCAGCTTATTTAAAAAAAATTCAGTTCATTACTCAACCAGTATTTTTAGTGATAATTTATGCATTTCTAATTCAACTCAATCAATTATTTGAGGACGAACAATCTAAAGGGGGAGATACTGTACACCTTGAACTTTTAAGCTAAGTCTTGAACCGTTGGGTGTACATGGTTAGATGTGAATCCATTGAGTTCTTACTTGATCCTCAACTTTAAATCCATCTACTAATTTTATGGTAATTGTCGGAGGTGATTTGAGCTCTTTATGAATCCCTTCCACAATCATGAAGTTAAAAGTTCTCTTACCAAGCTAGATTTCGTAGAGGTCTAAATTTGGGTCAACATCAATGAGAATATCTCCTATAATATTAGGTATTATGTGAACCATAACCTATCTTAATTAATTTTCTTTGATTCTAGTTTCTAACTCAACAAACCCGTATCAATCTGAGGTCGTTGTAAAAGTTTATGAGTGTTTTACTAAAGCTCACGATGTAGGGAAGACCCACAAGGTTAGGTACGAAATGCAAGGTTAGAGTCTCAAGATGAACCTGGTTTGGCAAGGTTAAAGTCATCACTTAAGCCACACACTGTGGTACTTAGTGTGGTGGTCTCTAGAACAGGTCTGCAATAATCCTCGTGACACGAGGAATAACTCATCAATTTAGCTTCATGGCGCGAGCTTAGGTCCCCAAAAAATGAGTTTTCAACTCTATTTTAAAAAGGGCACATGGGTAATTTTTCAACTTAGTTAAGTACAAAACTACATTATTTGGTCTTTAGAAAGGGATAATATAAATACCCACACTTAGAAATTTCTTCTCATTATCTATTTTTACGTTTTCAAGTCAAAGAATTTCCCTCACGCCAGTGTAAGGGTTTCATCCCCAAGTTTATTAAATTCAGAGTCTTCACAAAAAGTATATGGATATTTAATAAGATTTTCCTTTCACTCTCATGCCCAAATTTAAGTTTTTAAGTTAAGATTTAGTGACTTCATGATTAGTGTTCTTACCCAAGTTGATTCCCATGTAAAAATTTTAGTCTTGAATGATGATCTATTTTCATAGTAATATTTTTACAAGTATTAACATGATTCTGCATGGTTATAGTTTTTCCATGATTCGTAGGCTTAAATTTCATGACTTTATCAGTTCTAAAGAATACAAAGTATATAAGCATGATTTCAGTTGTTAGTTTAGTTTCTCATGAAAGATTCTCCTTATGAATGTGAATTCAATTATTGTATATATTTCCTTATCGTTACAAGTTAGTACATAGTCTATGTCACTTTTAAGCATAATTTATGTATTATTCAATATTTCAGGTGTTTGAGAAGATTAATTTTCAGGCTATGTATGCCACCTCTTAGTATGTTTTAATATTTTGAGGATAAATATTGATAAATATCAGTTTTCAGGCTTAAATTAATCATGTCAGTATTTTAGGATCAATGTGATCATAGATTCAGATCATTTCAATATGACTGTACATGCTTAAATAAAATATTATTTTACTTGTCCAGTTCAATAAAGTATGAGCACTAGTATTAAGTTCTGGGAGTAGTTTATAGAACCAAGGAGGATATGAGTCCAAGGTCGTATATCCTGAAACTACATTGCCATCGTAGGTGTTTATTGTCTAAAATTACCGAGGCATCATTACAGGATCCTAAACTTAGACTTTGACTCTCACTTTGGCAAGTTAGAGTCCATCCTTTTCAATATAGGAGAAGCATACTGAACTCTATGCGCTCGCATGGTATATGTCGGTTAAGAGAATGTCCTACTATGATAAAGTTACAAATTTATACTATTTTTATATTGCATTGATTTACAATTTTACATTTTCTAAGTGGATTTCAGAGTGTATATGATTTTAGTTTCTCAATTTAGTTTATAACTACATGTCAGTATTTACATTCAACTATTTTTTATTTATCAAACTACCTACTTTTTGTTCTTCAGTATGATTTGCATATTTCATACTTAGTTTTCTGTACAGGCATGCTTAATACCAGTACATTCAAAGTATTGACACATACTTTTTCCCTACATTGTTCCATAATGTAGATTTAGACCATCCGTCTCATGCTCAGGGTTAGATTGAATCTTCATTTAGCTTACAATTAGTGGTGAGTCTGCACTCATTCAGAGACATTTGTAGTCTTTTTGTTGATCTCACAGACTATGTTTTATATTACTTCATTTCAGTTTTGATCTAGTTGGGGGTTTGTACCAAATGTCTAAGTATTTTTTTCTTTAGTGGATTTCAAATAATAGCCAGTAGTAGTAAGTTCGTTTATAGGTCTTTCCTAGACATGTTTATAGATTTATATTATACATACTCTTATTTCAGATATTATAACAGTAATCAATCTTAGTATGCTTCTGCTTAGTTTATATTATGATTTTAAGTGTATGTGTCAGATACTTTGAGTTAGCTGGGGTCTTTTGGGATCTTGAGCACCGTGTCTCGTTATGGTGTAGACTCGGGGCGTGACCAACTTGGAATTAGAAAAAAGATTTTAAGGGTCCTGGGATGTCTAAAGATTACATTTAGTAGATTCTGTTTTATGGATGTGTAGCGTGCCACCCTTATAAGGGAGAGGCTACGAAGCATTTTAAGAGTAAGTTTCCCTTCTTTCATAATTTAAGCCGTGCTACAGAGTATAAATCTAAATTCCTCTGATTCGTTCTTTATATATTTTAGATATGCTTTCATGCAAAGCTCTTGGACATCCCCTCCAGGAAAAAAATAAGGTCCCGTCAACTCCAGTTGCATATCCAGACAACGTAACTGTAATGACCCTCATGGTCAGTTATGAGAAATATGTGATATTTTATATTCTATAGTGTTTCAGTAGTTTTCCCAAGTCATTTAAGACTTGTTGGGATCGGTAGTTCGATTTCCTGGCGACTCGATTGAGAAATATCTTAAATTGCCTGTTTTAGAGCCTAAAACGAAGTACCCATTGACTAAAGTCAGCTTTTATTCAAGAAGAGATTGGAGTTAGATTCCAATAGTTCTTTTAGCTTCGGAATGCTAAATAGAATTAGGATTGACCTTAATAATGTATTTCAGAGTTTTCGTTTGTAATTTGTGCTCATTTGTGGATTTAAGTTAAGTTTAAGGCCTAGTTTGAAAATTGGGTGGTATTTGGTGTTTAGAGTGTTAGATCGAAATTCTGACACTTCCATCAGCTCCAGTATGATGATTTTAGGCTAATGGAGGTATTGGTTCATTTTTTGGACCTGTCGTTGCTTTCTCAAGGTGTTGGTGGGAAGTTTATGATGTTAAGCAACCAATCTCAAATTTCAATTTTGACTGTATCGTTGAGTTTGGAATTTCATTTTAGGAGTGGGTGTATAGTTTATTAGCATAAAATGGACTCTAAAAACATTTCGAGTGGTAATTCGGAGTAATTCTTCTCTTTTCTTCTGCTGTCAAAACCTGCAGCTGGTGCAGGTGAATTATTCTACATGATTGCAAGTTCCTCTTACGTGATCATGATGCTTATATAAATTCCCTCTATGTTATGGCAATCTAGCCTCACGCAATTGCGATTAAGATTTCAGTTTACACTTCATGATCGCGAAGTAGTCCTCAAGCCACCATGATGAAGCCTCTCCGAGGTACTTTATGTGATCGCATAGCATATTAACGTGCCAAAAATATTACTCTACATGAGTACTACCCTTGATGATGCAATCAGATGAATTAATTACTTGACAGTTTTATAAAATCCTTACACGATCCTCAGTTCTTTATTCAAAAAAAAAGTTTTACATTTTCACTCTATTTCTATGTAAAAAACTCATTCCAAATATCAATACAATGTTGAGAAAAATCCCCAAGTGTTGCCCTTTGATTTTCACGCGATTTGAGTAAGTTTCTTCTTCATTTAAATTCTTGAAGTTCTTAGTTTCCTTTATTAATGGCCGCAAGTGGTGAAGTTGATGAACTCATGTCATAATTCTTATATTATTAAATTATTCTTCGTTCTCTAATTATATTTTGTTGTGTAGCATGATTAATTTCCCGAATTTCAACATTTAATTCCATAAAGATTGAATCTTTAGCCCTTTTATACTCAATCTTCTCCGGGCTGTTCAAGGGTCTTTCTTTACTCGAATTGTGCTCAATTTTAGAGCACGGGTTCCTAATAACGTTGGGAACCCCATGAAAAGTTTATTTTTAATTCTGACAAGCGACACTAATTTATACCGTTTGACCCGTATTGACATATGAAATACTTTTACGCAAGTTTCAGAGCAATTGAAGTTCGTTTGATATCAGTGGGAGTAATATTTTTGATCTTGTAACGCTTAATCGTCGGACGCCAAGTAGGTTCCGTGGGGCTATCTCTGGATTTGTAGCTTTAATAATTATACTAAATAGAATACGTAGGTTGGGTATCTAGGTGGTTATAGTAACCCTGTACCATTCTTTTGTTTGTTTTCTCATTCGATATATATACTTCGACATCCGAATTTTTATTATGCCTGTGACTTAGGATTTGCCCATTGATACTTGTTCGGGCATAGATGGTTGTTATTTCATGTATAATGACTTATTGATATGCTATGCATGCATTACACGAGAGTTTGGTCCTTTAGCTCTGATAAGAAGCATTGGGGCTGGGCCAATACGACCACCTAATTATTGAACCATAAAGGCTAGAGACTGGTTTTAGTAATAATGACTAGGGGTGGGCATTTAGTTTTTCGGTTTGATTTTTTAAATTTTGGTTCATTTTTTCAATTTTCAGTTTCGTAAAACTAATAACCAAAATCGAATAAAAATAAATTCAGTTTGATTCAATTTTGCAATTTGGTTCGGCTTTTTTTGGTTTGATTTTTCGTTTTGGGCTTTGAAGTAAAGATTTAGAAATTGGAAATGCCTAAATGGACTTAGGTAGTTGGGTTAAAAGTGGTAAAATTATTTGGATCGGGGTAAGTTATGTATCATGATAGTTGAAACTTGAAAGTGGTATAATTAAGTCCGATTAATGAGATTGGGCCGGGGTAAGTTGTGTATTAATGGGCCCAATTATATAAGCAAGTAATGACAAATTGACAATATAGGATATAGACTCAATAAAATTTGATTTTCGGTTAACTAAATTTATATATTTCAAAAATTAAAATTAAAAATAAAAAAATTTAGAATTAAAAATTAAACGCATCCGAAATAACTGAATAATCGAAACTAAAATTTTAAAAAATTTGATTCAATATAATTTTTCGATTTCAAAAAATTGAGCCTCACCTAGTGGTATCCGTGTGATCGGACAAATGGATGACTGTATTATATTTCTCACAAAAAGACAAGTGACGAGCTGATTATACTAACGTCTATATTATATTATTATTACTAGATATAAGAGACTCGTACGTGCTTAATACATTTTATTTTTTTTATGTTAATTCACAAGATATTGATAAAATGTAGACATAGAATTAAATTTTATGCATAATTTTAAAAATATTTTAAGTTATTAGTCATCGAATTATGTTTTTTTTTATATTTCAAATAATGTATGTTATTCATCATAATCAGAATTTATGTAGCACTGATTGAATTTAGAGAATTAATCATATATATATGTGTGTGTAGTTTTTAGATATTTTAAATTGTTAATTATTGCGATTTATATTTTTCTTTTACATAATTTTTAATTAATATATGTTACTTTCTCTATTTCAATTTATGTACATTGATAAAATTTGATTATGTCTTATAAATATTTTAAATTATTGATTATTATCATTTATAGAATATTTTTCATCATTTTCAAATAATATAAATTACTTCACATTTCCTAACTTATGTTGCACTAATAACATTTTAAGAGTTAACCAATTTTTTTACAAAACTTATTAGTCGCTCTGATTTCTAGTACTTTTTATGCAATTTTTAAATACCTAATAATTTTAAAAAATATATAAAATAAATAAATTAAAATTAAGAAAGCTAAAAGTTCATTTCTTTTCCCGTAATCTTTTGGTATTTTTAAATATTTTTAATTATCAATTATTGTGTCTTATAATACTATTTATGTAATTTTGAAAAGTTGTAGATTTTTTTTTTTAAACAAAGTAAAGATTTTATGGTCAAGTTGACAATCAAAATTAAACTTTAAGCGATATGAAGATTTAAATTATATTACATTAGTTGAAATAGATGAAATAATAACATGCACATTGAAATGTAAGATTTTTAGGTTTAGATATTACTAACCCATTTTGTATAACAATTTTCTTGAAAATATCAAGATGTTTTATATGAGATTCT
>JBDJHY010950213.1:0-14601 GCA_039654485.1 Withania somnifera
GAGTACAACTTTCTAATATGCATGGTACTAGTGGTTGTGGAGACATGATGATAATGATTATTGATGACCATAGGTGATACTGCCATATATATATATATATATTTCGGCGTGGAATGCCTTGATTTTCCGAGTAGGATAAATGGATATTATTGATATGATATGATTGCTATGAGGCACTATATATCGGTGGGATAACAATGATATGAGGCGCTAGATGCCATCGGGATAACACTATTGCGGGGCACGAGGTGGTGGTTCTGAAAGTGGGATGTGAGGTTCTCATGACGATCATGTGTTTGTTACTTTTCTACACTTGTTTTCTTCAGTGTGCTCATAGGTCAAATGGGGGGCCTATGGGTGAGCATGTTCTTGTGTACGCTGCATTTCTTATGGCGGACTTGTCAACATTTAATTTCTTTAATTTATTATTCATGTTACTGCTTATCTGGTCTTATTTGTTTCTTGTTGTTTTGTGTTATGTGGGATTAGTACTTTATAATTTTATTCATTCCATTATCCTTTCACTTGAGGTTACTTGTATATCGACTATGTTCTACTCCTATCTTCTTTGATTCCCTTTATTATTGTTACATGTCACATATGTTGTTGCCAGGATGTCGGGTACGTTCTTTTCCATTACATGTGATCTTGTTATTTGATTAGCTAGCACTATCAGTTTATGTGAAACTTGTTTCATACTTGAGTTACTAGTTTCCTGTATTGTCCTATTTGCTTCCATGACCCTTCTCTTTGTACTCTATTATTTATTGTTTTTATTATTGTTATACGCTCGGTGGCCCCTCGAAGCCAACTGAGTACGGATTTCTTTGGCAGCTTGTAGACACTGATCACCCCGGTGAGGGGTTTTGTCACCCTGGTGATATTTCCCCAATGACAAAAGGGTCACCCCTATGATGCCTCCCTAGCGGTCATGTGTTATCCCCGATGAAGGTTGCCTTGAAGGCATAAGGTTCACCCTAATGACACTAGAAGGCTTATATGGTGTGGCTAGTTGTGTTGGGTTTCTATTAGGTTCGAAGTCCTATTGCATTAATCTTATCTCATGTTTACTTACTTTCGGGGGTCTCGTGGAGGGTGTTAGGCTATTTGTGGTTCTCCTAGCCTTGCTGCAGGCAGTCTCAGTCCTTATTAGTTGTGTTGAGAAATTATATGACTAGGGAGAGAGTTGAGTTCTTAGATGGTGGCCTCAGGCTGATTCTGGATACTATTAGTATCTTTATTATTGTTGTGTCACGACATGCATCTTAGATATTGAACACTGTAGATTAAGCGCGGTCATGACCTTGGGCTATGGTAAAGGTATTATTGGGCATAACTAAAATTGAAAGGTTTTCCTAGATTAATAAATAAAAAGGGATTTTATTGCTTTCATGTATACTTATGCCACGACCACCTAGTGGTATGACACTATTTTTAGAATATAATCAATATAAATCTTTGACTGTTACAGAGTTATATGTTGGGCACTAAGGCGTGGTCCTCAAAGGCGCTGACCCAATTATCAATTACGAAAGTGGACCCCATTATTGATATTGAGGCGCGGACCTCTGGGGCGCATACCCTGTTATTGATTAGGAGGCATTGACCTTTGTGGCGCGGACTTCTTTGTTGATATTAAGGTACAAACTCTATTATTGATTAGGTGGAGCAGACCTCTGGGGTGCGGATCATACTGTTGATATTAAGGTACGGACCCTATTATTGATTAGGAGGCATGGACCTTTAGGGTGTAAAACCCACTATTGATATTAAAGCGTGGACCCTGCTTATTGATATAGAGGAGCGGACCTCTGTGGTACCTCAATATCAACAGTATGGTCCGCCCCCTGGAGGTCTGCGCTATGGTGGCACGAACCTCCAGGGCATGGACCCCATTATTGGTACTACGGTGTGGCCTCCTGGTACAAGAGCGATATGTTTAGATTTACTTTTCAGCACCATTGTACATTCATTCTACTTGTATTGTTTGTACTTTTCGGGCTTAAGGGGGAGTCACAGTGAGTTCATGAGTTCATGTTGTGTTGTTTGTGCCTACCAACAGGATGGGGAGTTTGTAGTTTTTTTTATGCTTTTTTTGTTTGTACTCAGGGGTTTTATGGGGGGCATTTGTGTTATTGTTTGTTCCTTACTTTATTCATATTCACAACCACTCTTTATGGCTACCTTAGACTGCCATATCGGTATTAGTATGCTCAACTGGAGTTTAGGTATGCTTTCTATAGTCTGTTTCCATTCCTATGAGATAGTTGGCTATCCCTGTGTGAATTTTGGTCTTTGGATACCTGTTTATTTCCTGTTCTTCCTTTACTTTAGTGGTAGTTAGCATTTATTCTTATTACCTATTTCTGTATTTAGCAGTTAGTTATATATTTCTTACTTACCATTATTGACTTGATTTACTTTCCTCGCCATTTATTTACTTACATTTTATTCTAGCCAATCATCCTATGATGCCTACAAGTTACTCGTGTATGGTACTTATGCTACATTTTTGTACCATTTTCATGGTGCAGATACCGGTAGGGGATATCAAAGACAGCATGATTGTGCTGGGTAGATTTGCTGATCTGTGGAGACTACAGTGAGCTTTGACATTCGAGAAGATTGTGGCTTCCATGCTGTTATAGACTATTGTATTTTGTCCATAGCAGGCCTTGTGTATTCTCTTTAATTGGAGCTTGTACTTGTATGCATTTCTCTCTTCAATACTCTTTTTAAAAGCTTTGTATGCCATTGACACCAGGTTTCTGGGATTCGATTTGTATGTATATATTATTACGTCCTATTGCTAGTTCTTCTATTAATTATTATCCTGTTGTTGATGTTTGTGAGCATTATAGACCATTACGAGTACCAGTGGACTGTAGGTATAGGCTTGTATATGGGAGGGTTGTAGACGCCATTATCATCCAAAATTTTGGTCGTGACAGAGTGGTATCAGAGCCTAGGTTCACTAGTCTCTTTGACATCCGATCAAGTACCTAGTAGAGTCTTGTGGATCGATGCGTTGACATCTGTATCAAATCTTTAGGAGGCTATGGGATGTCTTAGGGAAGTTTTCATCTCTTGATTCTTTTCGTGCGTGGATATTCATATCGTTTATAGAAAACTCAGTTTGTCTTCACTCCTTCGTAGATGGTACGTACTCGAGGTTCATTGTAAATCAATACCCTCCCCCAGTAGGTTAGTAGAGGTTAGTAAGTGATGCTCAACCTATCATTACTGCCATAAAATCTACACAACTGCAGACATCTCCTACACCACCACCATATTTTACACAACCACCGCCTGTCGTATTAAGAGATTTTTATGGTAGATTTGCAGATGCTCATTGGGGTATCGACAGATAGGACCTAGTCATTTGCTCAGGGAGCGTTATAGGATGCACTGCCTCCCAGTATCTACAGCCTCTGTAGTACTACCAATGTCACCGACTGTGCTATGTCAGACTGTTACTACATCTATACCAGCACCGACTCCTACTATACCTATTTCTAAGGTGCGGAAGATGTTAGACCAATTTCTACGAATTTCCCCCTATAGGTTTTCGAGAGCATAGGGGAAGGATCCCCAAAAGCATATAGCTTTTTGTGAGGAGCATTTGAGGACCATGGAGTTATTAGAGACGCAAGGGGATGACTTTACTTCCTATTTTCTTGAGGGTGCAGTTAGTCATTGGTTGTTGGTTTTCAGAGATCATAGGCCACCCAGTTTATCCCTATTGACTTGGGGACAGTTTTCAGAGGCCTTGATGGCCCAGTATATGCCCAGGAGCACCTGAGAGGCATTGCAGTCTCAGTTTACAAGCTTAGCCAGGGTACTATGACAATCTCTAGGCATGACACCTAATTTATTGAGTTATCTAGACATGCCGGTAATTTATTGCCTACGGAAGAGAAACCAATTCGACGCTTTGTAAATGGGCTGAGTTTGGACCTGAAAAAATAGGTTGAGTGGATGTTGGTGTTATAGAGGCCCTTATTAGACATTGCCGATCATGTCCATAGCATGGAGGCTTTAGTTCACCAGGCTTGAGGGGGTAACAAGAAGAGATAACGCTATCAGGGCAGTTATTCACGGACTAGATTTGGAGGCAGGGATTTTAATAGAGGGAGTTAGACCAGCCTATAGTTCTAGGATTCGTTATCGACTTCCAACAGGGGACTGGGTAGCCAGCTCATTATGGGCCCAGCTTCAGGTTCACAAAGCCATGTTGAGGGTCCCTACGGCCAGTCCAGAAATGGGAGTTGTTGTTTTGAGTGTGGAGGGGCGTGTCTCTATGGCAAAGATTGCTCGAGGATTGACAAAGATCGTTATGTAGAGGGATGTTTTGAGTGTTGAGATATGGTCCATTTTGCTTGAGATTTCCTTTAGTGCAGGGCTACTCAGATCATAACTTTTCCTGCCCAACCACTTCAGGCAGTGCCACTGTCTAGGGGTGGGTATCTAGCCACTCACGGAGCTAGGGATGGAGGAAGGGGAGGAAGAGCTAGTGGTGGATTAGGTATATGGATCGTGTCTAGTTACTATTTAGGATTATGACACTCGGGCCGATTTGATTGAGTTAGACATGTTGGATTTTGATATGATTTTAGGCATGGACTGTTTAACCCTTATCGTGTAGTCCTGGATTTCTATGCTAAGACCATGACTTTGTTCGTACCCCATGTACCCCCAATAGTATGGCATGGTCCCATTATCTATTCTTAGGTTCGAGTTATTTCTTATTGTCAGGCTTGTAGGTTCATTACCCGAGGTTGCCATGCGTACCCATCCCATATTAGAGATGTTAGTGTTGATTCTCTCTCCCTTGAGTATATCCTAGTAGGTGGTGAGGATGTGGATGTATTTCTTACCGATTTACCTAGCCTTCCACCCAAGCATGATATTGGTTTTTCTATTGAGATTGAGTCGGGCACCATGCCCATTTCCGTTGCTTCCTACCATTTGTCCCCAACAGAGCCTCAGGACTTGAGTGTTTAATTGCAAGATTTTCTTGACAAAGGTTTTATCTATCCTAGCATGTCATCATGGGGTGCCTCAGTGTTGTTTATGAAGAAAAAACATAAGTCTCTTCCAATGTGTATTGATTATAGGCAGCTAAACAAGGTGACTATTATGAATAAGTATCCCCTGCCACATATTAATGACTTGCTTGATCGTTACAGGGTGCCACAGTATTGTCTAAGATTGTTTTGAGATTCGGCTACCATCAGATAAGGATTCGGGCTGAGAATGTCCTAAAGGAAGATTTTATGACGTGGTATGGGCATTATGAGTTTTTGGATATGTTGTTTGGGAATAACTATATTAAAGCCTTGTATAAACTCTTTTGTGATAGTATTTATCAATGACATACTGGTTTACTTGTATAGTTGAGCAAAATACAAGGAGAACCTGAGGGTAGTACTCCAAACTTTGAGGATTAAGCGTCTCTATCGTTGTTTCCTTGGGTTAGCTAGGTAAGATCACCGGTTTGTTTTGAGTTTTTCTTCAATCGTAGATCCTTTAACTAGACTAACACCTAAGGCTGTGCCCTTCCAGTGGTTAACTGAGTGTGAGTCTAGGTTTTTATGGCTAAAAGAGTTGCTTCCAACCTCCTAGTTGAGGGCTATGCCTATAATGTATTGTGATGCTTTGGGTATTGGGTTAGGTTGTGTTCTAATTCAGGGTTAGGTTGTGTTCTAATTCAGCAGGCTCATGTTATAGCTTACTCATCGAGGCAACTGAAGGATCATGAGTGGAACTACCCCACCCATAACTCTTAGTTGGTGGTGGTATTCGTGCTTAAGATCTGGAGGCACTATCTTTATGGCGTCCATTATGAGATTTATACTGATTGCCATACTTGACAGTATATCATGAGTTAGAGGGAGAGTATCTTAGGGAAACTGAGGTAGGTTGAGCTCGTGAAAAACTATGACTTGAGCATTCCTAATAACCCGGGAGAGCCTAATGTGGTTGTTGATGTCTTGAGCCGGAAGGTGGTGAGTATGGTTAACTTAGCTTCAAATTTCATTCTTGAGAGCCCATTGGTTCGGGATATTCATCCCTTGGCCAATACGTTGGTTAGTATGGATATTATAGAACAAAAGCGGATTTTTGCCCAAGTTGAGGCTAGATCATCTTTATTTGATCATATTCAGCGGCGCCAATATGAGTATCCCTATTTGGTTAAGATGAGAGAGAGAGTTTTACAGGGTGATTACAGTTGGACCTCGCTAGATTCTGAAGGTGTGTTCTGGCTTCATTGTCACCTGCCCATTTTGAGAGTTAGGCGTTTGATTCAAACTTTGTTGTGTAAGGCTCATTGCACTAGATATTCTATCCATCTGTGTATCGGAAGGTTATCCCATGATTTAAGGTTGCATTACCGGTGGTGGGGCATGATAAGAGGTATATTATACTTTGTGTATCGGTGTTTGTACTGTCAGTAGGCAAAATTCAAGCGCCAGAGACCTAGTGGTGAGATGCAGACTCCTTATTCTTGAGTGGAAGTGGGACTTCGTTTCAGGCCTTCCCTGTACATCCAGAGGCTATGATTGCATTTGTATCACCGTGGATCAAATGACCAAGTTAGCTCACTTCCTTCTGATACACTCATCTTGGGGTGTGGAGAGAATAACTGTGTTGTATGTTCGTTAAGTGGTTAGGCTTCATGGGTGCCAGTTTTTATTATATCTGATCGAGGCACTTAGTTTGCATCGCGGTTATAGAGGTTGGTTTAGAGAGAGATAGGTACTAAGATTGACTGACGGCCAGTCTAAGAGGACTATTCAGGTACTTCTGGATATATTGCGGGCTTGTGCTGTTGATTTTGGTGGCACCTAGGATAGGCATTTGGCCTTAGAAGAGTTTTGTATAACAACAGTTATTATTCTAGCATTCAGATGACGCCTTTTGAGCCTTGTATGGTAGGGATTGCAGATAGCCTGTTGGTTGATTTTATGGTGGAGAGGTTCAACCCTAGAGTTCCTATTTAGGATAGGCTTTGAAAGGCACAAAGCAGATATAAATTTTAAGTAGATTGTAGACTTTGGCCTCTAAAGTTTAGTATTGGTGATATGGTCTTCCTTCTGGTATTTCCGATGAAGGGCATTGTAAGGTTTGGTAGGCGGGGTAAGCTTCTCCCAGGTTTAGTATTCCTTATGAGATCACACATAGGGTTGGAGATGTTGCCTACAATTTGCCTTACCTCCAGAGTTAGCTGTAGTTTATCTTGTATTTCGTGTATCGATGCTTTACTGTTATATTCCTAACTCGTCCCATGTACTTCGCTAACAGTTTGTTTAGATTGATGATAGGTTGACATATATTGAGGAGCCAGAGGCCACTATAGACAGGGATGTGAGGCAACTCAGATCCAGAGATATTTGGCTGTAAGGGTTAGTTGGGCACATCAACCAGGTTAGGAGGCTACCTAGGAGATAGAGCGTGATATGCTGGCCCAGCATCCATATCTGTTTGAGCCTTCAAGTACTATTCTTTCCTTGACTTTCGAGGATGAAAGTACTACTTAGTGGTGGATATTGTAATGACTCATTTGGTCATTTACTTGACTTTTAGTTTCTTCGATATTTAGAGCTTTCTGTTAGCTTCCCAAAGTCATTTATGACTTGTTGGGACCGTTAGTTTAGTTCCCTTGCAGTTCTATTGCCTGTTATCTCATTTCCCCTGCTTTGATGGCTTAACCTTGAAATAGTGGAACTCGATTGTGAATACTTAGTAAATGTGCCCAGAATTGGATTCCTACAGTTTTGTTAGCTTCGTCACGCCGACTTTGGTCTAGTTGGACCTTTAGTTTGTGTCTCGGGGTTTTCATCTTTAGTTAGAGCTGTTTTTTGGAAATTCAATTCATCCAAAGTTCACTTTGGAGCCTGGGTGGGGTTTTGATAATTGGAGCATCAAATTAGAACTATGATGCTTCCATCAACTCAGGAATAATAATCTTGGGCTAGTTGAGTCATTGGTTTGCTTCCGAAGGTGTTCGGGCTCATATTTAGTGTATTTGTGGAAAGTTCTGAATAGTTCCAGGGGTCTTTTCTTTCAAACGACCTCAGATGTTCATTTTGATTATTCTATTAGATCAAGAATTTTGTTTAATGCTAGTAGCATATTTGGATTCTCAATTTTGGCTAGGAATGCTTGTTCTATGCCCCTTAGATTTTTTCTTTTTAGCTGTTGAGAGTTGTAGGCATAAATCACCCTGGTGAGGGGCTTGGTCACCCTAGGAATGTCGCCTCAGTGGAAAGGGGTTCACCCATGTAATGCCGCCCCAACGGTCAGGTGTCTGGCCTCACTAAGGCTAGCTTGAGGCCAAGTGGTTGCCCCTAACACCCTTCTTCCGCCCCATTACCCTCGCCCCAGCGCCCTTCCCTTCACCTCAGCAATCTTAGAATGGAAGGTCAGGTCACCCCAATGGCATATTCTCTGCGTAGTTAGCTTGCCCCACAGCTATAAATATTTCTTTCTCCCATATTTGTGTATTTCCCTACTTCAACCCCTCAATTAAATGACCTTGAGATGGTGTTTCAAATTTATGAGTTGAGAGGAGTATCAGGAATTGTTTGGGGAGCGTTGATCATCATTCTTATGTTTCTCTGTGTTATATCATTTGATTCCGCCACTTTTAGTTGGTCATAAATATTTATTTTTTCTACACTTTATAAACTCTATTTCTATTCATTACTTTATCATTTTAGCTTAATTTCGTAGCATGTGCTCCCTGAGCTAGGCTCTACGCGCTGGTACCTTCAATATATTTTTGCATACTGTAAGGCCCATGGTCCCATTTTTAGTCTCGATCTGACCCAAGCTTCTTTACGTAGTATAGGTATCATTCTTTTTGTTTTAACCCCTGGAACTCTATTTTCCTAGTTTTGAGCTATTCCGAATGTTTTTGGTGTTTTGGGGATTTCAGCTGGCACTTTGAGGTTTTTGCCGATGCTAGATAGGTTACCTTACTTTTCTTTGGACTGGGTTAATTTAGAATGCTTATATGGTGTGGCTAGTTGTGTGGGGGGTGGCTATTAGGTTGGAAGTCCTATTGCATTCATTTATCTTCTATTTACTTGCTTACGGGAGTCCCATGGAGGGATATAAAGGGTGCTGGGCTATTTATGGTTGTCCTCGCCTTACCGCAGGTGTCCTCAGTCCTATTGGTTGCATTGAGCCATTAAATGACTAGTGAGTGAGTTGAGTTCTTAGGTGGTGACCTCAGCACAATTCTAGTGCACTATTTGTATCTTTATTATTGTTGTGCCGCGAGTATGCATCTTAGATATTGAACACTGGTAGATTAAGTGTGGGCATTGCCTGGGGCTATGGTAAAGGTATTATCAGAGTTAACTAAAATTGGAAGGTTTTCCTAGCTTAGTAACTAAAAAGGGATCTTCTTGCTTATATGTATACTTATTCCACGACCACCTAGTGATATGGCCTATTTTTAGGATATAATCAAAATAAAGCTTTGACTGTCATGGAGTAATATCTTGGGCACTGAGAGAAGCGGTCCTCTAGGGCACGGACACTGTTATTGATTAGGAGGCGTGGGCCTCCGGGAGCAGACCCTACTATTGATATTGAGGTGCAAACCTCCAAGGTGCATACCCTGTTATTGATTAGGAGGTGCAGACCTCTGGGGCACGACCCTATTGTTGATATTGAGGTGCGGTCCTCTAGGGCCTAGCCCCTGTTATTAATTAGGAGGCACAGACCTCCAGGGCTCAGACCCCACTATTAACACTAAGGATGGACTCCTGGTACGAGATGGCTTTGTTTTGATTTAACTTTCATCACCCCTGTGCATTCATTCTACCGTGTTGTTTGTACTTTCACCTTAAAAGGGAGTCATGGTGAGTTCTTACTATATCGTTTGTGCCTACCGGCAGGATGGGGCGTTCGTAGGTTTTTGTATGCTTCTTCTATTTGTATTCAGTGGTCATATGGAGGCCCATTTGGGTTATTATTTGTTCCTTACCTTATTCATATTCATGATCACACCTTATTACTTGCAGTTACCTTCGACTATCATATAAGTATTAGTATGCTCAGTTAGAGTTCATGTACGCTTTCTATAGTCCATTTCTAGTCCTATGAGATAGTTGGTTATTCCTATGTGATAGTCGTTCTTAGACTACCTTTTTAGTTTATGTACTTTCTTTACTTTAGTAGTACTTAGCATATGTTCATATTACCTATTTTTGTATTTAGCAATTCGTTTTATAGTGCTTACTTACCATTATTGACCTAATTTAGTTTCCTCGCCATTTGTTTACTTGTATTTTATTTTTTTCGGTCGGCCTATGAATCTTACTAGGTACTCATGTTTGGTACTCATGTTGCACTTGTGTACCATTTTAATGGTGCAGATACCGGTAGGGGTTATCGGAGATGACTTGATTGTGTTAGGTAGATTTGTTGATCTGCAGAGACTATAGTGAGCTTTGACATTCGAGTTGATCGTGGCTTCTATGCTGTTATAGCCTTCTCTGTTTTTTCCATGGTAGGCCTTGTGTAGTACTTTTTCATAAGAGCTTGTACTTGTATATATTTCTCTTTTGGATACTCTGTTTAGCAGTTCCGTATGAGATTGACACCAGGTTTTTGGGATTTGGGTTGTATGCATCTATTTATGCTTCCTATTTCTAGTTCTTTTATTAATTATTATTTTGTTGATGATATTTGTGAGCATTATGGCCCATCGGGAGTAGCTTGGGGCTGTAGGGATAGGCTTGTCTATGGGAGGGTTGTAGACGCAATTATGATCCAAAATTTGGGTCGTGACACCTAGGTATTCATTTGATTTTTTTTCTTTATTTATTTGTTGTTTAAGTGTGTGGATGAAAGAAAATAAGTTAGGGAATGAAACCACAATCTTAAGGAAGAAGAATCAAGCTCATAGGTACATGAGAGTACGTCCACGGACCATATAATGTTTTTAGAAGACACAGAACTTTCCGTAGGAGAGAACCAAAAAAGGGATGAAAGCTGCCCAAGGTTTGAATCGAATATACGGACTGCAGATCATATGCTTCCGCAGACAATAACCCTGTACTCTGGATTTTTGGACACTTTTTGAGGCATTATGCATTATGGTTTATGCTCCACATCTCACCTTATGCAACTGCTAAACCAATTACGTTACTCTATAAATTGTTTTTCTTTATTTTTATTTAATAGACTCTACATAAATAACACCTATTTTCTCTCTTTCTTCTTTCTCTCACTATTATTTCACATCTTTACCGTTTTCATCTATGACTAACCACTAAAAACCACCACCTTCTCCTCTTTTCTTTTATTGTCCATCCACCTCACATACTATATACCTATTATTTTATGAAACCCCATCTTAAATGTCTCCATTTTAAGACATCCATACAAGCACACACAAGGGACCCCTAGCACACGACCACCGCCAGAAGGTCATTAGAGAATTATCATTGGCACACTAATACTCTCCATCACTAAATAAATCAGGTGTATTATGATAAACCATGCTTTTAATACATATTTCTATTGTGGCTTAATGGTTGAATTTGAACACATACTCTAATTTTCCCTAATTTGTGTAATAATTATTGAAAATTGGTGATTGAAATAGTTGATGTTTTCTAGGATTAGGTAAAATTAAGCATTGCTTGTGTATAAGTGATTACTGAGGGTTTGTTGGACCAAGGTTGGTTCACAAAAGTGTCCCTCTATGTTTTGATTGATGACTAAAACATTAAGTTAAAGATTTGATGTTAATAAAGCTCTTACAAATACGTGGATATGTTCGTGAAAGTAATCCTAAGCCAAGGAATTACTTAGGGAAGTCAAGGACTCATTTTGAGGCATTCCGACTACTCAAAATGTAGTATTTTTTAAGAAACAGAAGGCCATTAGTCGACTAACAAGAGATAATGGTCAACCAACAGGGATCATTTTGGTCGACCAAACCTAGTTGTTAGTCAACCAACAAGATTTCCAGTATGTTACTGGAAAATGGTTTAGTCGACCAACACTAGGTGTTAGTTGACCAAACTGAAGCAAAGATGAGTATATAATTTCCTTAAATGGATAGTTTGATCTTCTATACATGGCCATTGATTTGAAATCTCAAGGAAACAGTTTGGTGACACATTAGTCGACCAAAAGGTTATTGTTACTCAAGTAAGGAAAAATTCCAGTAAGCTACTGGAATGGTGTTAGTCGACCAAAAGACAAAGGTTGGTCGATCAAAAAAGGGTGTTAGTCGACCAAGACAGTTTGTTGGTCGACCAATCGATGTGTCAGATGCATTTATTGTAGCATTTAATGAGGCATAACTGCTAGAATTGAATGCTAAATGGATTTATTGATTGAGATCACTATAAATACACCCCAAAGGTGAAGGATAATTAGTTTTGAACACATTAAAACACTTTATTACATTATCCTCTGAAAATCAAAGTCTTCATCACTCTCTTACCAATAGTACAAAGCTCTTGAGCTTTCATTTCATTATTTAAAATCTTTGTACATTTGATCTTGTACATTTGTTTCTGAGTTGTAATCATTTATTGAGAGTTGTAAAGAGTTGAGAAACATTAAGATAGTTTCTAACTCTAAATTTGAAGGTTTGTTCTTGAGCCAAAAATCAAGAAATTGTAAAAGTTCTCACTTGTCTTGAAAGTGATTGTAATGTTGTTCTTGTTAGTGAAAAACCTAAGTTGATAAGAACTTAGGTAGTGGATGTAGGCAAGGTTTGGCCGAACCACTATAAATTCGTTGTGTTCATCTTTCAATTCCTACCTTTTTGTCTTACCCGAAAAAAGTGTTGAAAATTAAACACACTATTCAACCCCCTCCCTCTTCTAGTGTGCTTGATCCGCTCTACAATTATACACCTTAAAGAGTGGAGCAAAAGCCTAAATTAATGCTAAGTGAATTTCGGAACACTTTCGTCCCTTCAGATACGGTGTCTTTAGCCAATTCACTGGTAAAAACAAGACGAACATCAAGCAAAATCAGTGAAGAAAACTGGAAATTCTAACCATCACACCACCAACACATTTTCTAACCACCACACGTTCGCCAATCAACACCATCAAGTTCTAACAAATCCCTTCGCGATGACAGCCTTCACTGCTATCAACTATCACCATATATCTGTTACTAAAACACCACTTAGATATATTGTAACAACTATTAGCATCATTATTACAAGCTATTATTAACACCGTCATACGTACTAATAACACAAATCATCTTCACGATTGGTAGAGATGATTGATCAGATCCAATGACGTCCATCCATACTTTTTTCATAGTTGACTTATTTCAACTTGACAATAACTACGGAAGTGTATCCTAGTGTTCACCAAGTGCCTATACAAACTTTATATTATTCACCAAGTGTTGGTTTAGTTAATGTATTACAATTAAGTAATTTCAATTGTAAATAATTGAACATAAATAAGTTGTCAATCCAACAGAAAATTGTGCACATAACCCAACAAAATTGGAGAATGAAAATTACTTTTTGTTTTACTGAGATTGTCTTGACATTTATTGAATTTTTTTGTACTGTCAAATCTAACAAATAAGTTATTAAATATTTGATGAAGATTAAAAATTTTATTTTTTCCAAATCTAAAGAACCAAAACTTAAAAATACATACTTAAAATGCACACAAGGGTGTGCCCTATAGATCAATAAACTAGGTGGAAATCTGAAGAACAAACAAAAACACTAGGTAACGCGATACAACCTCGCGTGTGTGTGCGCAGGGGAGGATGCAAATTCAAGGTTGTGTGAAAGACAAATTAGCTTGATCCGTGTGCAGGCGCAACCTGCAGAGACGAATGCGGGACCGAAATGAGGGGCCTGATCAACCTCACGTTTTCAATCAACCAAAGGTCACATTCAACTATAAATAGCCAACCTTTCTTCATCAAACCACAGAACAACCTGGGAGACAGACGCAATAAAAAAAATCTCTAGCACTTTCTGAGAGGGGGTGAATCTGTTTTAAGAAAATTGTGTTGAACACAAGCCTCGAATTTTCTGTTCTTTGTTTTATTTATCTTTTCTTGTAACAATCTTAAAACAGATTACTTCCATTGTCATAATGGCTTCTGATCCAGTCAATTCTGATGTTACTAGTGACTCAAATATTCTGCCTACTGCAACTATTCCGACTTTGGTTCTCCGCTCTGTCCCTGCAAGTCACATGGAGAAACATGAGAAGTTCAATGGTGTGAACTTCAAGAGATGACAACAAAATATATTGTTCTATCTCACCATGCTGAATCTGGCCAAGTACTTGACCGAAGTAGCTCCTAAGATACCTGAGGGGTCTGCGGATCCTCATCCATTGCTAGTGGTTTAAGCTTGGATACATTCTGAATATCTATGCAGAAACTACTGTTGGACCAAGGTTGGTTCACGAGAATCGTTCCTTCGTATTTTGATTGATGACCAAACAATTAAGTCAAGATTCGACGTTAATGGAACTTCCACAAATCAAATAATATATTCGTAGACATGTTCGTAAATCAAAGAAATAATCTGGGGCTGAACCGACTCACTTTGGAGCATTCCGAGTAACCAAA
>JBDJHY010950431.1:0-14601 GCA_039654485.1 Withania somnifera
GAATTTGTATTGAATTCCACATATCCTTTGTTATTCCATTTTCGTTATTGTTATTCATCATCTTCGAGTTTTGATCCGTATCATGGATTATATCAAAAGTGGGTGTACTCTTACATTGAGAGTCAACCACTATAAATTAATGTGTGTTATTTATTATTTATCGATTTAAATTATTTTCTGGTAAAGTCGAATTTGAGAATCAAATCCTAACAACTAGTATTAGAGCAACATGTTGAGTTGTGATTTAGAAAATCATGAGAGGAAAAGATGGTTCGGTGCACGAGACTGGAAAACTCAATGATTCAGATTATGCGTTTTAGAGAATATAGATCGAGGAATATCTGTACAGAAAAAAGTTTCAACAATCGCTGAGTTCAAAGTTGGAGAAGATGGAGGAGGCGGTGTGGAATCTTATAGGCAAATAAGTTTTGAGAGTCATTCGATTGATGTTGTCGAAGAACGTTGCTCATAACGTGGCAAAAGAGAAGACCACTGCAGGCATGATGAAGGTTCTGTTTGACATGTATGAGAAAACTTTGGCTAACAATAAGGTATTTTTCATAAAGAAACTCTTTCACTTAAAGATGGAGAAAGATATTACTGTTGCGACACACGTGAACAAATTCAACATGATTTTTAATCAATTATCATCGGTTGAAATCAAATTTGAAGATGACGTTCGAACCCTAATTCTTTTGGCTTCTCTGCCTAATAGTCGGGAGCCAATGATGGCAGCAGTGAGTAATTATGTCGGTAGTGCTAAACTGAAATTCAATAATGTTAGAGGTCATATTCTTGCTGAAGAGGTTCGCAAAACAGATTTTGGGGAGACATAGACGAGTTCTGCCTTGGATGTGGAGAACAGAGGAAGAAAGTATGATAGAAAACTACAACCGGAATAAAGGCAGGTTAAAGTCAAGCAATAGCAAGGGTCAATCCAGACCCAGGAAAACTTTGAGTGCTGGAACTGCGAAAAATCAAGCCACATCAAGAAGTACTACAAAGCACCACCGAAGAAGAAGGACAAAAATAATGGAATCAATATCGCCACTGAAAACATCATTGATACACTACTGTTGTCCGTTGACACTCTTATCAATTCTTGGATACTCGACTCAAGAATGTCTTTGCACACCACTACACACTATGACGTCATGGAGAGCTATGTTGCTGGCAATCACGAAAAAGTCTATCTATCAGATGGAAAATCCTTAGACATTATTAATGTCGGGGACATTAGTCTGAGAATGTCAAATGGCCAGCTATAAAAGATCACGAGGGTGAAGTATATGCCAAAACTAATGCGTAATATGATTATCGTGGATCAGTTTGATGATGAAGGAAACCATATTACCTTCACTAATAAGGTTTAGAAGGTAACAAACAAGATGGGCACTCTTTACATGACGACGAGCTATCATGATACGATTGTTGTTGTCGACAACACCAAGAAGTAAGAGTTGCAGCATTACAGACTGGGGCATATGATTAAGAAAGGCATGAAGCTTCTGGTGACTAATGACATGCTTCCAGAGTTGAAGTAGGTGGATCATCACATATATGGGAGCTGCATTCTTGAAAAGCAAATGCGAGTCAGTTTTTCAAGAATAGGAAGAAAGATGAAAGCTAAGAAGCTAAAGTTATTTCACACAGATATGTGGGGACCAACCCCTGTCCCTTCTCTCAGAGGAGCACAGTACTATGTGACCTTCATTGATGATTCAACCAGAAAGGTATTGGTTTATTTTATGAAGTATAAATCTGACGTGTTAGCTGCTTTCAAGAAGTGAAAGGTCAGGTTGAGAACGAGATAGTTCTCAAGTTGAAGAGTTCGATATCCAAAAATGGTGGAGAGTACATCAATGGCGACTTCAAGCAGTATTATGCTGATAACGGAATCAAGATGTTAAAGACTATTTCAGGTACGCCATAGAAGAATGAGATAGCAGATAGATTAAATCAAATGTTGAACGAGCGTGCCCGAAATGAAAGAATACACGTTGGACTGTGCAAGACTTTCTGGTTACATGCAATCAACAACACGGCCTACTTGATTAATAGAAGACCCTGCATTCCTCTAGGGTACCGAATTCCAAAAGAGGCTTGGAGTGGTAAAAAGGTTAAAAAAATTCTAAAAGGGTTTAGTTGCTTGTCTTACGTTAATATTGATGATACTGGTAGAAGTAAATTTGATTCAAAATCTAATAAGTATTATTTTATTGATAATAGTGACACCGAGTTTAGTTGTCGGTTCTGGGAGAAGATCATCCAAAGCAGGAACATCGTCTTCAATCAGGAAATAATGTACAGAGACAAATTGAGAGGGAGATCATAAATCAGAGTATCTGCGAGAAAATAGTCAAAAATTATTGAGAGACGTCCCTGCAGCAGAAGAGCAAACAACTCAAGAGGAAAATCCATAAGATAGTGATGAAGAGATAGATAAGAACGTTGACTCCGAGTCAAATCAGTGGACTCCGGTCACCAAGTTGCATCATCATCAAAATTCATCTAGCCAGTTCGCAGGTTTTCTCCCTCTCTTAACTACATCCTTCTCACTAACAGAGGAGAGTTAGAAAACTACAAAAAAGCGATGAAAGTTGATGAGCAGATCAAGTGGGAGCCTACATTGAAAGATGAGATGGACTCGTTACCATTCAATCACACACGGGAGTTAGCCAAGTTATAGAGGGGAAGAAGGCATTACAGAATAAGGGGGTCTATCGAAGAAATGAGGAACACGATGAAAGTAAGCGCTACAAAGCAAAGCTGGTTGTGAAGGGATTTCAACAGAAAGAAGGAATTGACCATACATAAATTTTCCCTCCCGTGGTCAAGTTGGTGACTATCAAAATAGTTCTTGGACTAGTAGCCGAGGAAGACATACATCTTCAGTAGATGGACGTGAAGACGACCTTTCTCCACAATGACTTGGAGGAGGAAATTTACTTGAAGCAACCCGAGGTCTTTGAGGTCATAGGGAAGACAAACCTGGAGTGGAAGCTTCAAAAGAGCCTATACAAACTGAAACAGGCTCCGAGATACTGGTACAAGAAGTTCGACATGTTTATGAAAAAAATCAAATTCTTGAGGTGTGAGGCAGATCACTGTTGCTACTTCAAGAGACTTGAAGACTCCTACATAATACTGCATCTTTATATCGATGACATGCTGATTATAGGAGTAGATTTACATGAGATCGATAGACTAAAGAAAATATTGTCAGAAGAATTTGCGATAAAAAATTTTGGAGCCACGAAACAGATCCTTGGGATGAGAATTACGAGAAGTAAGGATGGCCTTAAGCTTTCGCAAAAGGAATACATGAAAAAGGTTCTTAAGAGGTTCAACATGGACGATGCGAAGCCAGTTAGCACTCCTTTGGCTAGTCACTTTCAGTTATCTAAAGATGACTCTCCGGTGACCGAGGATGAGATGGCATATATGGATAAGGTTCATTATACCTCATTGCCAGCTTTATATATGCAAAGTCATGTACAAGACCAGACATTGCACATGTAGTGGGAGTTGCCAACAGAATTATGTGCAACCCGAAAAAACAATATTAAGAGGCTGTGAAGTGGATCTTCAGGTATTTAAAAGGAAGCTCAAGTTCAGCGTTGTTTTTTCAAAAGTCAGAGACAGATTTGTAGAGATACGTTGATGCTGACAATGGTGGTGATATCGATAGTAGGAAGAGTACATCGGGATATATTTACACCTTTGGAGGTACTGCGATTTGTTGGGTTTCAAAGTTATAGAAGATAGTAGCTCTCTTTAGTTGTGAGTTTGAGTATGTAGCTATGAATGGGATGCGAAGAAGATAATGTGACTACAATCCTTTATGCAAGAACTGAAACATGATTATGAGGGGAGCGTACTATATTGTGATAGTTAGAGTATCATTCATTAGCAAAGAACCGGGTCTACCATACTCGGACGAAGCACATACAACACTAGTACCACTTTATTAGGTCAGCCTTAGAAGATGGAGTACTGGTGCTTGAGAAGATCTCAGGGAGTCAGAATCCAAAAGACATGCTAATGAAGACCGCGCTGTATGATAAATTGAAGTTGTACGCAAATTCAGTTGGACTCCTTGGATGAGGATCGGAGTTGCTGCTACAATGGAGACAAATGATGATATTAGTCTCTAAGTGGGAGATTGTTGTATTGTGGAGCCTAATTCTACTCTCTTTGGTTTCCAATCCTATTTGGAATAGGATTCAGGTTTTTATTCTTATTTGGAGTTGATTTTTCCTTTTAATAAAGCACCACCCGTTATCTATAAATAGGGATGCTTGAGATAATTATTCAAGACTCATTAGCATTTGTCTTTGAAAGAAAATAACACATAAGAGAGATTTATTGGGTAGAGTTTTTCACTAAAAGTGTAAGAGAGAATTGTAAATACAACTCCGGATTTGAGTTTATAGTGAAATCTCCAGCGGTAAAGTGGACGAAGCTCTCGCACTGAGAGTGAACCACTATACATCTATGTATATTATTTTTTCTTTGTCGATTTAAATTATTTTCTGATAAAGTCATATTTGGACTCAAATCCTAACTATATATATATATATATATATATAGTAGTTGTTGGTGTTTTTGATTATTTGTTTCATATCAATATGCCAAAATATGAATTATTACTCAATTTGCTAACAAGTTATATAAGTTTGGAGACTGATTTTTCTTTTCAGTCGGTTTGTTATTATACATATTTTATGCTAGACTATTGTTTGTAAACTGCTAACTTTTGAATTGTGATGGTTACTTAAAAAAAATTGATTACAAACATGGTTCTTTTTTTCTTCTAAAGATATAGAGTGTATGTATTGATAGATAAGATTTGGTATGTAAAATTTGGTAAGAAACGATATCAAAATTATAATATATCCAACTTCAACACGAAATTACCAAATATTGTACCGAATTGAAGTTTAATTTATCGATCACGGAATCGAAATTTAAAAATATGATATTTGATATGTACTTCAACTACCGATTAGCAAATTACCGAACCTAAATTTTAAAAATATCAAGCCGAATACGAATGTCCACCCCTACGGAAGACCAATAATGTGTTGTTTAACTTGAACTAATTCTTCCAAAATAATTCCAATCACGTATATTACAAAAGTGAAAACTCCTACTTTAAATGAACATATCTAATCCCTATATTAGTTATGAGTATTAATTAGCTAGTTTTAAGACTATTTTTCCATTTAAAAGGTAGAATAAATTAATTTTTTGAGATAGTTCGAAATCATAAAATATCATTATATATCTAGTCCCGTATACCAAACAACATCGCCTGAAATCTTCAAATAATTCCAAAATTTTAATTTTTTTTATGTCATCCAAGAACTTTGTTCTCTATATAACAAGTTGTGCCCCCGCCACTCCTCACGCTTGAGGGATAAATCTATATATATATATATATATATGACTAAATGATCACATGGATACAAATATATTTTTATTAATCCACTGTAAATGCGTCTTTGTATTGTGCAAAAAGGCAATTATATTATATAATATGTATGTAAGATTTTGTAATATTTTTTTACTTATAACTTTGACCCTTTACTGCCAGTCTACGACTTTGTAATTATTTTCTTCTTTTTCGATTTATTTTTTAACTTAAAGGGAAAAGAAATGAAGATACGCTAGTGCACCTTACACTTGAATCCTTGATCTTTAATGAACTTCATATCATACAAATTAGAATTAATTAGAGATTTTAAGAAATAAATAAAAGAGAAATTCGAATGAGAAATCTAAAAAATATTTTACATATAATACTTGCTAATAATACTATGAGCGTCATCTTGTAAGTTCTTAATCAATGGACCAGTTATTTGAGTTATAGTAATTTATTAATATTTGAAAAAGACTAGACATTAAGGTGCAACAACGAACATGCAAGGAGTTGAAGGACAAAATAGCAGGTATATTCAAAATCATTAATCGACTTTCTGCCTTTTCTTGTATATAATAAAAGTTAGTGCACATGCAAATAAGGAATCAGAATTCAAAATTCAAAATTCAAAGTAAACATAAAATTAGAAGAAAAATAAAATCCTTGGTTGACCACGAATATGACGGAAAATTATTAATAGAAACTTTGGAATATCCTTTATAACTAATAAATGAAATAATTTTTCGAAAAATAATGAAAACAAGTATAAATATATATATATATATATATACAAATGATTTTATTTTTTTCAAATACAACTGCGTAATTGATTTGAAATTTTTATAACCAAACAACATTTTTTAATAAAGCGAAATATTTTTTTTAAAAAAATAGTAAAAAATATTATGGCCAAACGAGGAGCCTTACTGATTGTTTGAGTTACTATATAGTCGAAGACTCAAAGTTATATATATATATATGATTAATTAGCACATACATAATATTCAATCAAGATTATTTAGTGAATTCAATCGGCCCGCATGCAAGGTAAATTAAGGTATATGATAGAAGCAACAAATAACAGCAAATATTGTCATTGTCATGTGTGCTGTGGGACTGTGACACACATAAATTGAAAAGCAAACTCCATTACATGTATAAATTAACTTTGGTAAAATTTATTTTTACTTCCACTTTCCGGCATGTCACTCTTTTGCCTCATGCATGGAATCCTTTTTTTCTTTTGGTTCCTTTCCTGTGCATCTACGATACTCTACCCCCATCATCCTGTATGTCCTCTTTATTTGTATTGGACTTAATTAAATTTAAATTCTTATAAAAAATCGCACATTACATTGAATTGTAAATTACACTCTAATAAAGATGATTCATACTTAGAAATCAAATCTGAGATTTTTTATTTGTGGTGGATCAGAGGCAAAAAATTAACAAAGAGTGTGCATCAAACTAACCTTCGCCAAAAATAGCTACGCCCTTGAGTCTGATTAAGAATGAAGGATTACTTATTATTTACCAATCACAACCCTTATTATTGGTGCATTTATATGATGCCTCGCCTTGCACAACCTGGACTCAACAACTACATCCATTATATTCTTTAATGTGTGACAGCAGAAGTGACTCGTCCAGTAAGTGGTTGCTTGGCTAATTGAAGCAACTGATCAAATTACTATGGTACAATTAGTTAGATTGAATGGAATAGCTAGCTAGCATGTGACTTACCCATACTTGATGTTCACTCCTTTAAATTGGAAAATGACATTTATACTGGTTTTTTTTATTCAACAACTTTGATATAGACCCCTACTTTCCAACTTAACTCTTGGGTCGATCTAAGGCAAATGTAGTTACAACAATGGACGTGTGTTTTGGTACAAAAGAATTTTTTTTTTTTTCAAAAATAAAAAACATATTTATTCTTTGGCATTCGATATATATGTTGGAAGGCCACGATCATCATTACAATCGATGTATGAACCTCATAATTAAGTGTTCGACGGTAATAGCAATTTATTTGAGCTTCAAGATCATATATTCAGTTCTTTTTTTATCCTTCTGCTACTTAATGATATATTTGCCATTAATAAATATCTGACCGAGTAGGTTTGATGATGCAATATTTCATGATATGTTATATAAGCCATAACCAATATGGAAGTGGAGAGTGGTGGAGTGGAGGAGACCGAATTATTATTTGTGAAACTTGCTTTCTTTATAAATTTTTACTAGAAAAATTATTTAATTAATTTTCTGAACTATTTTTTTAGCAATCAAATATGAAAAAATATTGAAAAACTTTCTCCATTACCAAGCAAACCATAGTGTAATCCGGGAAAAGGGGAAATTGGTGGCCTCATAAGAGATAAATATGGTAACTGGGTCACAAGTTTTGCCAGAAGTTACGCTAACATCATAAATACAAGAGTGAAATTGCTGGCCCTCCTACATGGCTTAACAATGGTGGCACAGAAATCTCTCACGACGATTATAGTTAACACACAAGCTCAGAGGTAATCATTAAATTATTAAAAAACAGACACCCAACTTACAATAATATTATTTATGATTACAAGGTGCTAATGGAGCAGTTAGGTATACACCACATTCAATATAATTATCGAGAAACCAACCAGGTTGCAGATGAACTCAGTCTAGAAGCTATTATAATACTATAGAGCTGTCAGTTCCACCCGTGTGTTTGACCAACTACTAGAAAGATACAGGGGAGGAGCTCTTTCTGTAAGGATCACGCGGCCACCCACTCACTACAGTGACTACACAACTAAAGGTCTAGGTGTTGATATTGATAATGTTTCGTATGACTCTGCTAACGGTCAATAAACCATATTTTGATGTACTGATGCATATTACTATTAATATATAATATCCTCCTTTTCCCAAAAGAAAAAAAAAAAACATAGTGACATATTGCAATATATATTCAACTATTGACTTATCTTGACTTCACCGCTTGTGTGATCTAAGGTTAAGTGAAAAATCTTTGAATGGCAAAGCTAAGTTACAAGGATAAGAGCCAATGAGATCCGTCAGTGCTGACCAAATCAAACACTTTAGTTACTATCAATTCCAACTTTTCTTTTTCCCTTTAGACGTAGACAACCTTTGCACCATTATTTGTGAGAATATGGAATCTACATGTCACACTCAGTTATTTGCAATCAGTGTCTAGATAATATTGATGATTCTCCCTTTTTCCTCTTTTCTTGCCTTTGAATTCTGGCAAGTTCTACAATTGACCTAAGAAAATTTTAAAGATCATCGTTCAAGTCGTGATGGAGCTCTTATTCCTCTAGCACTTGCTTCATACTCCATCAAAATCCGTTTGTTACTTATCACTAATCAAAGTCAGTTTGATAATGGTAAAAATTTAGTGAAAAATTACAAAAATACAATTCGTAGACAAGTCTCAACTTTTATTCGGAGTATATTATAATGTGAAAAAAAAAGTACGTCTAAATATTCTTTTATCAAATTTCACCTAGTTTGATTCTTATAAAGGAAAAAAATATCTTTTAATGGCCTTATGGGCCATAAATTGACCAACTTCCTATTCATGGGCCTCAAAGGCAGGATGCAAAATAGTTCAAATTCAATCACAAGGGTTACGTGGCTTTAACCATAAAAATGTTTTTACATCAATAATTACTCTTTTTAAAATTATTTACATATAATATCTAAAGCCAAAAAATAAATAGACTTTCTTCACCTCTCTTTCTTCTTAATTTAAGTTTTTCCGTAAGCCTAATCCTGTTTTGTCATGAAAAATGAAATATTTCGTATTTCGACTGATTTTAATTTCTATTCATAATATTTGCTATAACAATATATTTCAGCATTTCTCGTCCATCCTCCTGTTATTTCAGAAAATAAAACATATCCTCATTTTTTTTTTTTTGTATTGAAAAATACAGTTTTATTTTTTTGTAATTTAAAAAAAAAAATGTTTTAAGCGAAAGATATACATCTTAAAAAGAAATATGAGATTTTGACAGTGAATGAACTGTCTTTGTGACAAATCATCAAAAGAGCGAAAAGGAAATGAAAATGATTTTGGTAAAAGCTACCCTTCTTAGATTAATACATAAATAGTACTAAAATATTTGAATTCGCGTATAATACTTATAGTAATATATTTTTAGTTATACTACTTTTATTCAAATAATCGTTATATTACGTATATTATATTAAATTTAAAATGAATTATATAAAGTTTTATTTATAAATTATAGCATATTTTTTCTTAACTTGTTTTATCAAAAATAGCTAACTATACATATAATTGTTGTTTATTTTTATTCATACTAATGAGGTTAAAAATGTATTATATTTGAATTTAAAATAGTAAATATTATTTAAATTAATTTATGTGTTGTTATATTAAAAACTGTGTTAGAAATTTATTATATGTATAGTTAACTAACTATTTTTGGTAAAAGAAGTTAAACAATACTATGCTATCATTTATAAATAAAACTGGTAAAAAAATGAAACATAAATGCACTTTGCAGGTCTTGAATAACCCATAACCGATGTTGGGCTTTTGATCACTTTGGCTAGCCGTTCACTCACTCTCGATGGTCTGCCATTTAGTTCGTTCGTTGTAGCAGCTTTGCTTATAAGTCAAAACGTGTTAATTTTAAAAAAAAAACTTTGTGTGGTCAAATTAAGTTTTCCGGTAAATCACCCAGATAAGATTGCATTTTGTATTGGTGGATGATATGAGAAAATGAAAATGACGTGACTTGGGGGAAATAAATAAATTCAATACTTGAAAAGGGTGGATGTATACAAATTGTATATCAATATCGCAGCACTTGCAAAGCAAAGCTTGATTATTCATTGAACAGACCCTTAACTTTCCTTCTATAACTCTAACATGGCAGTAGTTTTAGTTTACTTACTATTCCTAGCCTCCTTTTCAATTTATATATATGACATCGTAAACTCAAATGAATTTTTTAAAAAGAATTAAAATTAATCATGGTCTAATCTATGTCATAACAATTGTGTGGCTACAAGCTCCTTGGCCAGCTGATGGATATTGGAGTGAACAGTGTCTATTAAGTAACTGAAAAATAGACAATCCATGTAATCTTAAGGCCAGTTCTCCACCAAATGCAGCATGCTTTCATCTTTCTCTCCATATCAATTTTATTATATGCATATTATCTTCATGCATACTGGATGGCTTATTAGCTTTTATTAATAACTAGATTGATATATATATTGAGATATACCTAATTGTAAGATTATGAACATAAATATATACTTAGATAGGGAGATCCATTTTAAAGATATATAATATATAAACCATATTACAAAGACATTTATGCTCATAAGATTATGTTATCCTTAACTAATAAATTAAATCTCAATCACATCAACAGCTTCTCACTATTATGAGTGAATTGCAAGTGTCCACTTCCAATTATATTGAGAATCACAATTGGTCATTTAAAAAATAACACATTTTAAATTCTCTCTTTTTCCACTTAAATGATGAGCCTCTTTCTTCTAGATTAATCTTCTGAGCAATTCCTTCCAAGGATCAGAGTCGATAACCTTATAATGAGTTTAGTACGTATTACTTGCACTCTGAGTTTAAATTCTGAATCAACCTCTAACCCTAATGATGTTTAGGGTCAGGTCCACCGGGACTAATCCGATTGACATCATACTTAACTGAATGCTCTTTAAGCAATTGTTCTCTTAAAATATCTCGAGCAATCTCCATCATTGTCTCCTTCCTATTTCCTGAAAACGCCTCGAGAGGACGACTCTCGGAGCCTAAGCATGAAAGAAAAATAACAAAGAAGCAAAACCAAAATCTAAAAGAAGCCATTTTTTGAGTTTGGAAGAATGTGGTTTGCAGAAAATTTTACTACCAAGATAATTAGGTGCTCTAAGTTGCATGAAATATGTGGAGGGTTAAGTGCTAAAATGGTGGGGTTTATATAGAGATTGTTAGTAGAAAATTCCGTGATATTTAAATAGCAGGGCGGCCCAAATAAGACAAAGTGTTTAAAGAACTAATTAATAATCTTAATAAGCTGATGCACAAACTCGAAAAAATTAAAGCCTACAACTTATTTAAATGACAAAGTGGTGATGTTGAAAATTGAAATCAAGGTGTCACAAATAAGTTATATACGTTATGTTGGTTGGTTCATAAAATAAAGTAGGATATTCCATATTACATATCATAAATGAGATAAATTAATTCAAAAATTATAATCTAAAGATAATTAGTTCGCAAATCTAAAGATAAATTTTTAAAAGTTAAACTAGAGTTTAGTGTTATTTTATACGAATAACCACCACTCGAGAACTCAGAGAGCTAAGTTCCCTTGATATAAATTAACACTCAAATCTTTTAGTGAACTCTAAATGCGCGTATTTAAATTAGTTAAATCAATATATTGGCTAGTTTCTAAAAATTTATGACATTTATTTTCTAAAAAAGAGATAATAATGTTTGATTATCTTTCAATTTAGTGAATGGAAGACGATGTGTAACAAAGTTGAAATTTAATCAGATTATAAATTTACGATTGCGAATGGTTGAATAAATTTAGTTGACTAACATACTTTATGCATTGTAAATATAGAGGCTTGTCAAACATTTGACAAACTCACGTCACCTATTTTATGTAGGACTCATTTTCTAGACGCACGAGCAATGAACCTGTCAAACAAGTCAGGTTGACCCACCCCAAAAAAAGTCGGCCCAATCCAACCCACCGAAACTTGGACTAGACCGGAGCAGAAACTGGTGCAACCGGTCTGGTCACGAGCAGAGACAGGCCAAGGATTCCGGACCAGTGGACTGCATCGGACTGACTCAGTTCAGAGTTTAAAAAAAATGTCTTTTTATAAGTAGAGCTAATATATAGTATAGTATATTTAGTATATATAATAAGATAGATATTGTATATTATAGTATATATCTTTAGTATATTGTGTATATTTTTAATATCTAATATATAATATATGTATATATATCTTTAGTATAAGCCTATATCTCTAATATATTTTATATATACTCTTAATATGTTTAATATATCTTTAACATATTTAGTATATATCGTTAGAATATATTGTTGGTATATATCGTTAGTATTTATTCTTAATATGTTTTTTTAGTGTATTTAGTATATAATATATATCTAAGTTAAGGAAAACCCAAAAATAAGGAGTGGAAGGAGGAAACTAGTTGTAAATTGGTGAAACTATGAATGGTCATAACTTTGTGCTCGGATGTCCGTTTGGCCGAGCCAATTTTCAATTTTTTTTTTCATCTCATTCAATTAAGACTTTTCCCCAATTTGATGTCCAATTGCTTTTAGTAAAAATCGTATGATAAAAAATAATCTCAAGATCAAAATGTCGTGGTAATGCTTATGTGAATGTGAATTTCATTACTTGAAATTCAATTTATGAAAATAAGGTACATGACATTTGTGAATAGTACAAACATTAAACTGTTTTATAGCTTTAATAATTGCTACTAGGTTTGTTGGTATAGAATGTTCCACTACAATTCTTTTGTACCTCAACATCAGGGTCGAACCTTGGTGGAAGCGTTGAGAATAGATGATGGAGAGTATAGAAATGTCACGACTCGATTTCACGGATCATGATGGCACCTATTATACCACCAGTAGGAGAACTAACTCTGTAGTCCGAAGCCGAAGCGGAGGACTACTATATCAAACGCAAAAAGCACAAGTGTAAAATAACAGTGTATAAGTGAATAAAGCAGAAGTAATAGAGTCAAATAATATTGCCTAAAACTCGGTATCGGTGTAGTACGAACCACTAAGTACATAACAAGAAATCAAAATGTCTAACACAAATGTATCCCCAAAAATACATAGAGATCAAAATAAAAATACTAATGCCGAAAAGAACAAGGTAAAGACGGACGCCAAACTCACCCTGAATCTCTAAAGTAGGATATAATTTGCACGAACAGTGATCTGTAATCACGGTGGGGCACCTGTACTCGAATTTGCACATGTGCAAGTGTAGTATGAGTATAAGCTGCCGAAGCAACCCGTACCCAGTAGGCTTCGAGAGCCCATTGGGCACATAATAATAATAAAAGCAATAAATAACGGGATACAATAAATGGGGTCACAAAAGCAAATTGTATAACAAGGGAAGCTAGCTACTTAAATAAGAATCAAGTACAAATAGACATGTAATGCTAGCTAATCACACAACAAGATCTCAAGCAATGAAGGAAAACGTACCCGGAATCCTTGTAACAGTATATGTGAATAATAATACAATAAAATCAGAAGTCAAAAGAAGAGAGAAGGATAACATGAACAGTATACCGGTAACCTCAATTAAAGGATGAATGAATGAATAATGATCTAACACATAAATTCCCACATATCATGAGGTATTAATTAACCAGCAATAACAACTAAACTCTAATACTTATAATAAACTAATACAATTAAACAGTGATAAGTACCCCAGAAAGAAGCGTAGCATACATAGAACACTCACCGTAGGCCTTACATCTCAGTCAGGGTACACTGAAGAAAACAAGTGTAGAAAAGTAAATACAACCACATAAAGTAACCAGTTTTGTGTACGCATCTTCTCTGGTACCCGTAGGTCCAGCAGGCAGAAACCATGAAAGGCTAACCTAAATATTTTCGATATATCTATCCTCCGCCCTATACTCCCTCCGTGTTGTCGTAGCCCGGAGGTAAGATTCATAGAGGTATGTCACCAGTACAATCTCTAACGTCATCATAACCTCACATCCCAAATCACAAAGTCTCAAGGGTCTCAAAGTCTAGCATCTCGTATCTAATATCAATAATATCATCAAGTCGTACTTGACAATTAAGGGAGTACATGTAATGACCCTTAAGGTCATTTATGATAAATACTCAGTGTCTTGTATCCTAGAGCATTTCAGTAGTTGCCCCAAGTTATTTATGACTTTCAGGGACCGACAGTTCGAATCTCTGGTGACTCGGTCAAGAGATATCTCAAATTCCGTGTTATAGAGCTTTAAACTTCGTACTCGTTGACTTAAGTCAACTTTCCTTCAAGATGAGCTCGGAATTAAATTTCAACAGTTCCGTTAGCTCCAGAAGGACAAACAAAGT
>JBDJHY010950539.1:1618-14600 GCA_039654485.1 Withania somnifera
CCTTATTTAAAAAAGGGTTTTTTGGAAAAAGGATGAAAAGAGTACTTGTTCATACCCCACACACTTGACTAGAAGAAATCTGATAGAGAAAAATCAATAGTCAAGCTTCTATAGAGAAATCTCATGATCAATTATAATGTTACACACTTTATCAATAGTCAAACTGCTAAAGAGTACTTATTCATACCACACACTTGATCAATTAGACAAAAGAAGAATGGAATTAAGCAATAGGGTATTTATAGTGTAATTTTTAGAATCAATAACATCATGGGTTTAAGAAAAAAATTTCAAAAAAATTCCCAAAATAACCTTCATTAGACATGCAGGGATTTGGCCCGAAAGCACTTCACAATTCGTGAATGGCACCTCACTTGAGTTGTGAAGTGGATGTTCTCCATTGGAATGCATCCTCAGGACCACGAGACTACTTTCATGAGTCATTATATCAAACCTCACAACTCATGAGGTGGTTTAATGCTAAAGAGATAGAGGATTGATTTTGTACACCATCAATAGCACAATTTGGGTTGAAAACTCGTGAATTGAGCACTAATGTCATGGTTTGTTCTTCGTCGAAACATCACATCATTTGGAAGTGATCTAATCATGCAGGAAATATGAGGATTATGACTCATGAAGATTTAAAACACAAGTCGTGGACCTCTACATTTTGGCACCTGGAAATAATTTTAAAAGAAATACATACTTTAGTAAAATACCCGTAAGATTTTACTCTGAATTGAAAATGACACACGATTTGTTGCATTGATAACTAGATAATGAAATTTATATGGATAGGTCATAGGTCACCTAACTATTTATTATTTGGAGATATGGTCATTTAATGTTGATCCACGCATGAAGTAACGTCAAAACTAAGCTGCTAGGAAAGTCCTTGAACTCAACATTGGGTTAGGAGATTCTTTTGACCTTGAATAACCTCAAAAAGTCATTCCACACTTTATTTAGGATATTATCACCTAAAATTGAGTGTATATTTTTCAGACTCGGACGTAAGCACAAACATAAAATGGTTCCAATTCTAGCTCAAATTTTAGGGTGTTACATTATCTAACCTTTAGGATCATTCATCCCTGAATAAAAGATTTTTCTTAGCAACACAAAATACAAGATAATAGGAAGAATGGGAAAAAATCAACACATCAACTTTAGTTACACATCAACTCAACAATCAAATATGCAACTATACAATAACTGACCTCACTATCAAAATCTCATCATGTAGCACTGAAATGAAAAAATAGGGACTCATGCACTACTACCTCAACTCAGTATCAGTACTCTACTCAAATCATGTATGAATACACTCAAGGAATGCATACAATTCTACATGCTACATGCTCGTGAACTATAACTGGCACAAGCTGAATAGATAAGTTATTACCTCAAGAAAGGATGGAACTATAGGGAAACAAAAGAAAATATTTTATCATATATTGACCTTTTTCTCCTAAGTAGCTCTCTCAACTTCTTGGTTCCTTCACAGAACCTTAACTAACACCATCTCTTTCCTTCTTAGTTGACAAACCTGTCTATCAAGAATATGAACGGACAACTCCTCAAAGGTCAAATTATCATGAATATTGATATACTCAATTAGCACTAATCGTAGATGGATTACTTGTGAATTTCCTCAATAAAAAGACACAACATTGTATGAAGCACTGCTATCTCTGCTCGAAGATCTAACTAATAGGCAACCTTCCCTACCCTCCTCAAAATCTAATAAGGCCCAATATACCTCAGACTCAACTTACCCTTCTTGAAAAATCTTATGACTCCCTTCATAGGAGACATATTCGGAAATAACCAATCATCAACATCAAACTCTAGATGTTTTCTTACAAAATATACATAGGACTTCTCTCTACTCTAGGATGCTCCGAATCTTTGTCGAACAGTCTAAAGATTCTTCATAGAATTGAGGACCAACTCAAGACCTATAATATATATCTCGCCAACACCGAACCAACTACTCAAATACCTACACTACCTCTAATTTAATGCCTCAAGCATGCCTTCTGAATATTCAAATGATAGTTATTATTGTATGAAAACTTTATCAAATGCAAGTGCTCAACCCACTTACCCTTGAAATCAGTTGCACACGCCCTCAGTATCTTCCTTAATGTCAAAGTAGTCTTCTCATCCTGACAATATGTATGACGATAAAAAGATATATTTAAATGTACTTGGGTACCAATACCCTTCTGAAATGATTTCCAAAACTGATATGTACACTATGAACGTTTATCGGAAAATGATATCAAAGGAACACCATGCGTACAAAAAATCTATTGCTAATATACTCTGTCATACTGCTATATTGGATAGCTAGTGTTGATTGGTAAGAAGTGATCAAACTTAGTCAGTTTCTGTACTATATATCATACGGAATCATATATATAGACTATTGGCAAATCAATGATAAATTCCATATTAATCACTTCCCAATTCTATGTCAAAATCTCAAAATGTTGCATCTCACAAGCCAGTTTTTGGTTTTGCCTTAACATGCTTATAATTAGGACACATACCTACATGCCAACTATGTGCCTCTTCATACATTCTCACCAATACACCTCTTTTAAAAATCTATTCATCTTCACAAAACCAATATGAATAGAATATAAGAAACTATGAGCCTCTAAAATAATCATGTCTCTCAACCCATAAATTTCTAAAACACATAAGAGATCTTGATAATGAAGAAATATGTCTCCTTCTTTGGAGAAAATCTACACCATAATATTATGAAGAGCATCTTTCAACTTTTACAAGGATCATATTATTATCTTCTTTTACCTCCACTACAAGAGATGACTAAAAGGCATTCAGAACGAGGATACCCCAATCTTATGCATCAGTAAATCAAACCCAAATTTGTGCAACCCTACAAACCTCTCTAGATAACTCTCTCTTACGTCATCAACATGTAAAAAACTCCATAAAGACAACATGTTAAAGGGAATCAACCACTACATTAGCCTTCCCTAGATGATAAAAATCTATTATGTCATATTCCTTCAATAACTCAAGCCATCTTCTGATCAAGAATATGGTGAGAACTCTTATGATTGGTGAAGACATCTATATTCACTCCACATAACTAGTGACAAGCTACAATGTCCATATTTGAGAGTTTAAGTTAGAAGCTGAAAATAAGGGTTTTTATCATGCAATCACAAGTGTATGCAGTAGTAGTAAAGGCAGTCTTCAGAACAGAAGACTATCAAAATACTGTGACAACGAATAAGAGGAGAAACAAGAGAAACATGGCTACAAAGTTTCTCTATATCCTCCTCCTCTGGGAGGAGAATATAGTGTTCTTTACAACTAACTATGGCTACTCATTTGCAGGAACTATCACTGTTGGTTTATCATGTTCAAGAAGGAGATGGTTAATCATAGAAACCATACAACCTGGACACAAATGAGGATGCAGGCCACACAAATTGGTTTAAAAAAGACATGCTGGAAATGGACTTCTCGGACACAAAGGCACTACACAAAGCTTTGGCACATCATTGTAGAGGTTGTTTCTCAAAGTTTAGACCATAATTTAGTACTGCATTACAATGTATTACCAAATAAGAACAATGTGAATCCTAGTTTGGCCATTAGCCTAAGCATAGCACATCTTTATAGGTTTTCTTATATATTCTTTGTAATGACTAGAGTACTTTATCTCTTTATAAAATAACCTAGGCATCATTCCTAGTGGATTTGCTTAAATAAAATATCAAACTTATTCAATTAATGAAGTCTTTATATTCTTCAAACCTAAAGAACAAAAATGGTTCTCAAGTTTAATGATGAAGTATTATATTCTTTGAATCGCAAACTGAACGAACTTGAATACACCGATGAAAATTTTATATTCTTCAAATAAGACTATAAGTTCAAAAAGAGTAAAAAATCAAAAGAATTTAATTTCCAGAACCCAAAATACAAATATAAAAAGTAAATTAATTTCCTTAAGATAGTTATTCAAGAGATATATATAATTTGTATTCAATGAACAAAATCCATAAATAAGTTTAAAATAAGTAACCCCAAGGGTCATTAGAAAATCACACTAGATTTTTGAATAAGAAGGAAGAAGTAGTGAGTGTTATTTCATACCATATATGAGGAAGAATCGGAAATTGATAAACCGATGATGCCTCTTCAGAAGAGAAATGATGGTTCCATAAAGTTATAACTTTTTCAGGTAAGAAGTTGCACTAATTCTGACAAGATCAAATATGCCCATAAGCAGCAGCATATGTACTGCATTTTCCAGCAAGTGGAAAAATAAAACTTTTTATCACGACCTAAAATTCAAGTGTGATCGAACCTACCTTCCCAAACGCCGATAGGTAAGCCAATAACTATCCACCAAATAAATAAGGAAGTAAATTACATAAAACACCCTAAACACAGGAAGCCATATCAATCTTAATATATAAATCCCAAAAAATAGGTTTCCACCATCCACAAGCCTCTATATATTTTATTATAAGGGAATTCAGATGTCAATATAGATTCCTTAAAAGGTAAAGACACTAGAAAAGTAAATATATATATAAGGATTTTTTGGAAATTGATTAAGAGACATTCAACTAACTCTGAATCCTTAAGCTTCTCCTAGACTGAGGAAAGATTGAGAGAGTCGTTAAGTTCTGGGATCAACACCTATATCAAAATGTAGAAAAATAAGGAGTGAATAAAAAACAATGATACTTAGTAGTGCCCTCAGTTGGTCTAAAAATAAAGAGAAAACAAAAGCCCCTGGCAACCAAAATTTTCACACATTCCCAGAAGGCGCCCATTAAGAGAAAGGTACACATCCATAGAGAGGAAGATACAGAGCAACTCACTCTCAGGCTCATACCGGGCTTGGGAATGATATCAACGTACGAGATTGATAACTATCTAGAAAAGCCATATACGGCTAGGTACAATGTCATAACATAGTGATACTAACTATCCAGTGAATCCACACCCAGCTACCTATGTTTAAAAGGGGGAATACCTATCCTATTCACACACAATATACCAAGTAGAAAATAGAATAATAACCTACCTAGATTAGGGGTTAGATGTTGAGATCTAATAACTAGCATATTCCCCTCCCCAACCTTACTGCGTTCTAGAGTGAGCATACAAAAAATACACGCCAAAGGTATTACTCCTCTCAGGTATTACTCCTCTTCTAATAACATTATGTTCTAAAGTCAGGGTTAAACATACTAGTAGGGCGATATAGTTCCAGGGTAAGTAGTTAAGCTACAAGCTAGATAAGTAGGTCATGGGCCAGAAGAATAAGCATATCAGGACCCGACTAGTAATCCCAGCCCTGAGCTATAGCTTTACCATACATAGACTACAGTAATACCAAGTTTTAAGAAAGTGGAACATAGCCTACTTGGCATAGGTGAAAACCTCTAGAGTCGCGCTAGAACAAGTGGAGAATCACGAACGAGCTTGAAACAACACAAATCTAGAAACAATATAATCCATGAGTCATGAGGATTAAAAAACACCAATATAGCTATATAATAGCGGGGTCAAAATTCAAACTAAAAATGGGTACGGAAACCTTAATAGCTCGAAAAACTAAAATATTTATACCATCATGTATAGAAAAGTTTATATATCATATGATTAAAAAAAGGACTCAAACATAGTGGTAGGAATTAAGGATATAAGCCCTGGAATGTTATATAACCTAGAAACTTTATTAAAATATAAAAACAAAGAATTACCCAGTAAAAATAATTATAACCACCCGTATATGACTCCACAAAGGGAAACTTCAAATTAAACCTCTAAAGCATATACTCAACCTCAGCTTTCAAGGAAATTTTTGGAGAAAACTATGAAATTTCATCAAAAAAGGGAAGAAAGAAATATATATAGGCCTACCAAGTGACCTTAGCGACCCTGTCCCACCACCACGTGATCGCAGCCCCTGGCCATGTCTAGCCTACATGATCACGATACACCGACATGTAATCATGATACATAATAGGCCTGGGTGGTGCTTTCTTAGACAAGTTTACGCATTGCAATTAGACCCCAGCCAGGCTCTACTTGAATAATTGAGGCTCGAAAATGGAATTGAAGTCTAAATTCGACAGCCCATATATGAAATCTTCATGTAATTGATATTTCAGAATCTACATAATCAATAAAAGGAAGATTAGGAATCATAGAAGAGGAGTAAGTCTTGAAGCAATAATATTTGAAGAAATTTAACCTATAAAACTACTTGGAAGACAACCTACTGATCCTAGCAAGTCATAAACCACTTGGGGTAGTCACGAGAATGCTATAAATGTATAGAAGCTGTAGGAATCACGAAAATGGACCTGAGGGCCATTACAATATCCACCACTAAAGAAATTTTCATCTGAAAAAGTTACAAATGAAATATTACCCGAAACCTAAAACAAAGATAAAAAAACAACTCACACGATGCATTTCAACATCCCTCTAGCCTCTTCTATTGTACCATGCACCAAGCAAACTCTTATAACATAAATATTTCTAGACCTGATCTGTCTACATCTTTTCCCAATAGCGGCCTCAAGGTACCCAAAATAAACTAACCAGTAGTCCAATAAAGATGACTCATAAAAAACTGCACAGGATGAATATGGTTTATAGGAAGGAGGCATGATGAAGGAAAAGGTTTAGGGTGTACAACTACTAACGCAACATATAGGTCAATTTGTAGTTAACTCCACTATTATTCTTCAAGATCTCATAAGGGACCAATTGAGCTCGAAATCCATAAATCCTCAGTATCTCAAATCAAATCAGACATCCGAGTTCAAATATTAATACTGTTGTACCCACCAATCTGTAATCTACAACACATACAATAGAAACCTCAAATGGTACTATCTGGATGCTTGGATGATAGATTTCATTAGGAGAAGTCTACTCAAGCCAAATGTTGATACCTACTATAATTGAAATAAAAATACAACCCAAAACCTATCCAGGAGAACCCGAATGGCCTACTCAGACCATCTGCCAGTATATGGATGAAATGTCACACAAAAAGCTATTGTTGTACCTATATCATGTTGTCTAATGATCGGGAGTTGTGAAGTAAACTTCATACACCTTACTGATATAATATAAGTTAGCAACCCAATTTAGACAAAGCATCTCTCTAATATATCAAGCATCAAATCTCTCGGCATTCTTTGAAGATGAAGTCGGTAGAAAGTAAGCAAATATGACCAGCCTATCCACGATGATCCCTGTATAATTATGTGCCTGAGAAGTATGGGGGAGTACAAAATAAACCCTTGATAATCTTTTCCCACTTTTATTCAAGAATCGGGAGTCGTTGAAACACACCACAAAGATAGGAACACTAGAACCTCACCTACTGGAAGGTCAAGCATCGGGAATCAATCCCCACATAGAATCCTCTAGACACTAGAATAGAGAATTTCATCGTATGAAGCCGTGTCAAGTCCAAACGTCAATCATTTAAAAAATTAAGGGCATAAACTTCCGATATATTATAAGGCACCCAAATAATCAACCCGCACTATTTTTTAGTCTATGGATGGAAAAATCAATACAAACTGTCCTCAACAAATCAATAAATAAATTGGGTGATGTTATTTGAAATAATAAAAATTGGGACCTCACAGCAGCAACAAGCCTTCTGAATATGAAGGTAACAATCTATAAATCTCCACGATGCCCAAACTATGGAGATTCTGATACAATAGCCTCACAAGGAATGGTCTAAATCAATCATCAACTCTAGAACTACAAGTACTAATTCTTGTTCATATCATGTCGTTAGAAAATGAATGAAACTCTATAGGAGAGATCATAACACTTCGAGCTCCTCTGGGTATAGTCAACTAACAATATCACAAAAGGTAACTCATATTAACAGACAATGAACAACATCATGTACCACAAATAGCGGATGACCTTGACTACAAGGACAACCCTACTCTTTTCCTTAAAATAAAACCCACAGTTATTCACTAAACCCCGATCATCAAAATCAACCTATTTATCCTGAAAGCATTTGGGTCGACTCGAAAAGACGTCTGCACCAACCCAAGGCACTCTTACATACTACCCGTATGCCTAAGGAGCCTCATGTCATAATTGTAAGCTCAGATGTCCTCATTGCATCACAAGACAACATAAAAAAAAGTTATTGCATCATTCAAAACACAAATGCCCTAAACTAATGTTCATCACAAACTGAGAAAAGGAATAACATCAAACTACTCATAACCTTCAAACATTAGGTGCCCCTAACTCAGGACCTAGAATCTTCTAGACTTTACACATGGAACACAATCATAACACTGAACCAAAACCACTGGTCCACGCACAACAAACCATAGATGCCACTAACCTAGTAATCACTCACCAGGGTATAAACCTACACTGTCTCCTTAATTCATGACTAAAAATAAATCACATAACTGGGCGTACAAAATCTTTTAGGATACCACAATCTAGTTCTACTACTAAAGGAATACTGCCGTCTACTAGCACAACTACATTCGTAGGGACACTACAACAAACCACCAGCAAACACAACCAAGGGGTTTCACGAGATAACAACAAACCTCATAATCCCCAAAATGGGTGAGAGATAAGGATAACGCTCTAGCAACCACTCCCAAACTTACAAAAATGCAAAAAAAGATAGTCATTTACTAATAAAAACACTCACTATGGTCCTCTATAACAACCTAATGAAAGTCAAGGATAGCACCATCACAACATAAAGCTACGAAAAGTGTTAACGCTTGTGTAAGATTACCATCGGATAACTAAGCCATCCGTTTGCAAGAATAAATATATTATGGACCTGTAATGCTAGTAAACATTCTCGAGGGACTAACAACCTAACCTAATTTTAGGGCAGTCTCAATAATCAATGGCCTAAGGACCCCTATCAACCTACTGAGATAAACTGGATACAACTAAAGTATAATCTCAATAGAAGAATCCCGTATCAATGGAGAATAGGGTAGCCTACCCATACCCAACAATAAAACTAAGGCTATCTATCAACAAATGGTCCAACTCTGCTACCTCAAAACATCTACAAGATAAAATAGCTAAATTAATTAAACCATCACTAGGATCCACCACTAACAAGTTTCCTCTTCATACATGAAAAAAGAAAGCATCCTACGGAAGAATCTATCACTCAGGGTTGAACAAGGTGAGGGTAATCAAAACTCATCTTAGATATAGTAAGGTCACTTAACAAGGGAACTCAGTTCCTAAAATGTAGGACCACATCTTGAGAAAGAATCAAAGGAACCTCCCTAGGCTAACAAACACGGCTCAGCTCGCCAGTCAAAATCACGACCCAGGTACCACCAAACACCACATAATAGAATGTTATGACATTGAAGGGGCTAAAAAAGGCTTAAACCCAGTCTACAATACTAGATCAACCAGGTAAGGTCACTCAGCTAGCACAAATATATCATGTAAGAAATAAGTCAGAATCGCACCTATGTCACCATAAGCAAACTAGGACGGAAGTAAAATAAAATTGCATTATAACTAAAGCTCGTAGGTAGCTCACTTGAATATATGAAGAGCATTAACCTCATCCAAAGTGTTCCCACATTCAAGAATACTATGTTGCTCAAGGAATTTGGAAACCCTGCCCTATGGACACAAACAAAAGAGGAATAGTCATTGGAAGACTCTACTATCTAGACTAACAAAGGCACCCACAACAGGGGCACTCCATTGCCCAATGATCAAGGCTGATTCAAACATAAAAAAACCTCTAATACCATCATACTCTATAACTGACTGCTAAAGTGAGGCTACAATCACTATTGATAATAAGGTTTTGCACTGCGGATACCCTCTGGTCCAATGGTCTAGCTCACCACACTCATAACTACCTAGTCCTTCTATGAATGGGACATACTGAACTATGCTAGCCATTATGGCCCTGTGAACCTAAAGATGCTTCCCTGAAAATGTGACCAGTTTGAGTACCCAGACCACTGTTGGATGACTTAGAAAATGTAAAGAACAATTGGTAGGACAAGCCAACTAAATCTATTGTTGCCTCTGAGACCACTGTCCATCATATCAGTCACTCACAATCAGGTATCACTAGAATCATTCTAAAAATTCAAAGGAGGAGTTAGATGGGCCGGATCTAAAAATTGGCTACTCTTCCTAGATTGCTATATCAAAAGAACCCTATGAAGGGACAAATCTCATGTCCAAACCTACAATATATAAAAAAAAACCCCAGGGTTTTTATCCCTTAGACCTTGAGATATATCAGAACCAACCCTCATTCTCGATAAACCTCCTAACCACTAGCGTCATATGTCTCACCAAAATTCCCTTCAAGGTCCACCAATTGCCTAAAGAACTGCACAAAGGTATGCCGTGCTACTACCAAGTGCCTTATCATCATACCAAGCGACCAAAATAATTCTTTATAGAACCCAAACATCTTTCAGTATCTCGTAACATGCAATATTGGGATATTTCTAGTCATCCTAACAAATAACATTGTACAGTTCAACACGATCAATGACCCCTACTATCAACTAATCAAAATCATCCCTAACTGATATTCCTTCTCAAGACCCCTACTATTACTGCTAAATGGTTTCTGGTGCTCTACGAAGTCAATATGACAAAAACCCCTGCTTTGGCCCAGGTGATTCCCAAACTCTGTGTGCTTGATTCTTATTTTTAAATCTTAGAACGTGCGCGAATATCTTATTGCTGCCTACCAAGGACCTCTTTCCTAATAATCTAGTAGGAGTAGACCCGAAAGAAGGGATAGGATTTGAATAACCATATACACATGTATAGAGTCAAAAAGGGAGAGTCTATCCTAAAAAGTGCCATGCAGGATCCTAAAGATAGGATATGAACATCTACATATTAATCCGTGGGACTCTAACAAACACTTGCTCTTACGGGCAGATACACCAGTGAAACTAGAGCTCTTATACAACTAGTTCACGACCTAAAAATTGAGTTGTGATGGTATTTCTATTTCACCTGTAGACAATCCTAATCCCTCCCTAGAGCGAGTGGTGGTGGGCCAATACCAAGTAATCAATAGAAAAGGGAAAGGAAGTGAGGAGAAGATTGAGAAATAGAACACAAATAAACATTAATGAACCTAACTCCCCAAAACCAATTATCATGGTTGTAGAGCATCTATATACAGAAAGGTACAATATACAACCCACAATGGGGAACAAATACAAAATATCTATCTAAACTCCAAGTTGAATAGTTGTAGCGGCAGAAAGAGACTAGGTAGCATGAACATAGACTACCTACCATATCTTCTGAACTTTACCAAGATAATCACACAATTGCATCCACCTTGATAAGTCATACTAGAACCTGCATTAAGAAAAGATGAAGAAGCGCATTATGAGTACCAAAAACAAAGGGTACCCTGTAGACATCAAAGGCCGAACAGTAAAAAGTAAGCATATGCAAGGTAAAGGAAAATCAATAGAAAATAATGCAATGGTACATAAAGTACAAAAAAAAGGGAAACTACAATTATAGCTAGTGAATGCAGTGAAGGATCAACTATCAGTGAGTGCAGAATCGAGTAACATTTATAAAAGAAGCCACTAACAAAGCACAACACATAGACTTGGGTCACAAGCAGATCTTGACAAAACGTGACACGTACATGGAGCTCTATTATAACCAACATAAGGAAGGACCTACAAGTCAATACCAAGAGACTAATAATCTAAACTAGCAGTAAATATTGATGGTGCATGAATAGTACCTATTAGAGATGAAAGGGAAGCAAATAAGATCTATAATAAAAAAAAAAACTAACTGATACTTCATTCTATCAGTAGGTTCACTGAGGCAACCAAGTAACCAAACATGTACTTCCCTTGTAAGCCTTAAAGAGTACAGATCAATGCATGAGGATGCAATGCAAAGGAGTGATGAAAAGTAAATAGTGTCCTACGCACCCTCCTCGGTACAAGACTCTACCAGGAGTAGACCTATAGAAGTTGTCTTGTATACTTACCCAACCTAACCTAGTATACTCCTTTCCCGTCCACACAACATACCCCAGACATGACTTACCAGGTTTGAGGGTCCATGGAGGGATCAAATCCTATGTACAAAATCCTCATAAAAACCAATTAGCACCATAGTCATCAGGTCTAAAAGTCCAAAGCTCAAGCTCATTTCATATATCATATCTTAGTGAAAACTCATGTCCAACCATGCAGTCAAAGATCCAAATCTTAGTAAGACTCAATCTCTGTCTTGTAGACAATTTCAAGATAATACAACGGTAGTTATAAAATAGCCTCATATGGCTTGAGAAAATAGCTCCATTATGCTGATGGGTGAGGTTGTGAAAGGTATAAGTATATATATGAAATCAATTTCTGATTATTCCTATATATAAATTAGGTTACCTTTTAAAATGCTTAATGCATGCTTCATACATAGAACCAATCAATAGGCTAAACTGGTCTAAGGCTGCTATTGGAATCCATAGGGTAGATGTAAAGCCCTAGTCACAAGGTATATACTCTCCTATATGAACTACGATCAATGATTCATGAGTAATGATACAAATAATGTTACATCTACCTAGAGGGCACCTGTTAAGGGTCAAGTACACACCTATACAATAGAAGATACACAACTATCATAGCTCAGTACAAAATAACTCACACTAGGATCGTACTATGTTAGGGTATGATATAAACATACAGAACCATTTACTATCTAGAAAAGTCATATTTTTCCAAGCACAATGACATCATTTAGGACTTCTAACTAACAAGCGAAGTGGCACACAACTACCTATCGTCTCAAAGGCGCCATACCTACCCTAATCACATATAATATCTCAAGTAGAATACTGAATAATCACCATATCTAGATCATCATTAAAATGCCATTTTAAATA
>JBDJHY010950759.1:0-14599 GCA_039654485.1 Withania somnifera
ACTATGGGGAGAAGATGCTCATCTTTTCAAGCCAGACAGATTTGCTGAAGGGGTGTCTAAAGCAGCAAGGGACCAAGTAATGGCCTTCCTCTCATTTGGCTATGGTCTTCGAAAATGTGTCGGCTTCAATTTTGCGACTATGGAAGTGAAGATAACACTCTCTATGATCCTGCAGCGTTACCGAATTACTGTTTCACCAAATTATAATCACTCTCCCGTTCCCATATTCACTCTTCGTCCTAGAGATGGAATTCAAATCATGCTTCATCCACTGTAACCAAAATTTCAAGTATGCATGATCATGTTCAATAATAAATTTCAAGTAAACTTAAGTTAATTTTTCATTCCTCTTTGTTTCTTCCGTTCTGTAATGGCATTCACAAGATAAGTACCAATTACAGCAACAACAACAAGGTGCTGTATGCGAAAATTCTAAGCATTTAAAGATGCAACATATTCAAGAAATTGATTGTTTATGTATCTCTCTTCTTTTCTTTTGAAGTTACAATATACACAATATTATATTTATTTATTTATTTAACTAAAATGTTCTTGTAGTTGTAGTATATGTACAATGCATGATTTAATTAGTACAAAATACATTAACAGATAATCACTAATTAATACTCAAAATAAATATGGTATTTGGTTAAATGGATAAAATAAGAGTTAATAAATTAAAAGAATAGATGGTTAAAATATATATTATACCTGAAAAAAGGTAAATTTAGTTATAGTAGTTATATAATTTGTAGAATAACGGTAGTAACGAGGAATCAACAATTACTATTCATATTGCGATTACTATATTTACATAACTACCATAATTAGATAAGTACTACTAATATCTGAAAAATCATAGTAAGATTGTTATATCATCAATAAGCAATAGAGTTGTGGTAGGATTATTATTAATAAATACAGCATAAATGATATCACGACGGAGATCACTCCACAATCCTAACATCTACCAAATACGGTTACCAGAAACGCCTATAAAAGCCCAAAAAGTTCAGAGGCAAAGGTACGCTCAATATACTACTCTTAAATACTATTGGAATTCTTTGTCAGCTTATTACTAGCTTAAGCATCGGAGGATTACCCCGGGGATCACCCTGGAATTTGTTTTGCAGGTGCATTACTCAACGTTGTTGTTGCCCTTGATTCAAAAAGGGTTCATTCGTAGTTAGGTAATAGGTGGTCTTTTGGGACTCATCAATTGGCGCCGTTTGTGGGGATCACGGTAATTGTCTAAATTTTTGTTTTTCCTTAGATAAAAACACACGCACCTTGAAAATATGGTCAACACACGAAGCAAAAGGACATCAGGAGCCGGCCGAGGTGCTGCAGCCCCAACACGAGGCGGTTCTAACCGAGGTGGTAGGGACCGCGGACTAATGGCACAAACAAGACAAGAACGTGTCAATCATCCCGACTGAGGAGATGATCAAAACCAGGCCATGACATACGTCCGCCCCACCGCTGCTGAGAGATTTACCCAGGAACACCAGGCGTTGTTCCAGAAATGGTGCGATGAGCACCTCAAGATGAGGCTCCAAGACGACATCCAAGAGGAAGATCGACAACGGGAGGAGGAGCCCCAACCAAATTACCCGGGGTCAGATGACTCCTTCTCTAATAACGAAAACCCACGTCATAAGAAAAGAAAGTCGGTAGTATCGCACGAACGACGGAAGGATAATAGTCCTAGTCAGGTTCAGAGCCCACTCCGAGCTCAAATTGAAGGGGGTAGCCACAGTGAGACTCCTCGTAAGAGTTTCATAAAGAGTAAATTAGATAAGATCCTGGGTATCGACGAGGTAGGGGATGTAATTACCCCTTTCTCTAAACAAAAATAATGAACATTCCTTTACCTGAGGGATTCAGGACCCTAAAATAAAGCCCTATGATGGAAGCACATACCCAAGTGACTTCCTATCTCAGTTTAAATTCCAGATGGTGAACCGTCGGTGCAACAGGGAGCACATGTGTAGAGTGTTCCCCGAGTTCCTAGAGGAAAGGACGTGGATATGGTTCGATGACTTGACTAAAAATAACATCACCTCTTTCCGTCAGCTGGCTGAGCTTTTGTACTCCCGCTTCTACAAATAAAAAGATGGTAAAGAACTTAACGGACCTCTTAGACGTTAAAAAAAGAGGGGACAAAGCCATAAGCTTATACCGAAGCACTTCACAGAAGAAAGCCTACACCTAGAGCACAAAACCGACCAACTTGTTATCTCGGCTTTCCTGAACGGAGTCCATCCCGGGTACCTCTACACCAATTTGAGGCGAAATCCACCACAAATAGAACAAGAGCTATTCAGGATGGTAAGGAGTTTCTCCACAACCGACAAAGCCAATAAGAAAAAAAGGGGAAGGGAACAGGTCAGACAGAAAGCTCAGTGCCGGTAGAATCTGCGAAGAGCGTCTTTGACAGGCTAAACAAGGGGAGAAGTGAACCAAATTTCCCCGAAGGCACCTTAACCCGGCTGACCAAGAGGAGGTTCGAGATCCTAACACTCTGCTACGATATGTTGAGGCTACCACAAGCACTACAGGTCCCCCCGCATAAACAATCTCGGGGCTTTTGGTGTCACTTTCATAATGACTATGACCACGGTACCGAGACATGCAAGGATCTCATAAGGAAGATCGATAAGTGCGTCAAGCGAGGGGTGCTGATGCAGTACACAATGGCCACCACAGGGTCCTCCGTAGTTACGGACGAGGTGGCCGTGGAATCCACCAGACCCATGGGGGACAGAGATATAATTCAGGCAGCGGAGGTCGAGGCCAATATTACAAAAGGTAGGAGTCACCCCATAACCAGTATCCCCAATGGCCTACTCAGGGATACCAAGGTCAGGGCGCTCACTCCAATCCCAACTGCATTCCAGTAGGCCCAAATCAGAAATATGGGAATGTAGCCCAAGCTCCAGATCTACCCCCTCCTCTAGACCAAAGTAATAATGTCACAGGGGTGATACATGCAATATTTTGAGGACCCTTAGAGAGAGCGTTGCAAGTGGCCCTAAAGGCCGAAGCAAGGAGGATACCCATCGAAGAACCCCCGGAATAAGTGGTTCAAATTAGGGAAGTAATCACTTTCTCTAAAAATAACGTCGTCCCTGGAGCAATGCCCCATTTCGATGCCCTGGTAATTAAAATCTTCATGGAAAATACGAAAGTGCATCGGGTGTATGTAGATAATGGTGCTATATTCATCTTCGTCTTCTCAGCATGCTTCGACCAGTGCTGCAGTCAGCATTCTCTTCTCAGCATGCTTCAACTAACTCGGAATTGACCGAGGTGACCTGCGACGAAGCAATCAACCGCTCCAAATATTTACATAAGGAAAAGTCATTCTTGAGGGAACTATATGGTTGCCTGTCACGGTAGGAGTCTACCCCACACTGAAAACCATAATGGTCGAGTTTTATGTGGTAGATACCCCATCTCTCTACAATGTCATTCTGGGGAGAGATTGGCTGACCTCGGCCAAGGCAATTTGCTCATCATACCACCTCATGATGAAGTTTTCTACCAAGCATAGGATAACTTTAGTCCTAGGTGATTAGCAGGTTTTACGGGAGTGCATGAGGATTGCACTCAAAAAGAAGGCACCCGAGGTGAACAAATAGCAATTACAGGTTGTACTACCTCGACCTCAGGAGAGGTCTCACATCATCCTATCAGGGAAAGCAGATGACGAAGTGCTGGAAGTCTCCTTGGACCCCAAATTCCCTGAGAGAAAGGTAAATGTGGGCTCATCTCAGAACTCATCCCTCTATCAAGGCATAATCGCATTACTCCAAGAGTTCAAGAACATATTCACCTGGTCCCCCTAGATATGAGGGGAGTGTCACTTGAGATGATGGTCCACAGGTTAAATGTGGACCCAAGAGTCAAGCCTGTGCAATAAAAAAAGAGAAAGCTTGCACCTGAAAGAAACCAAGTCATCTGCACTAAAGTGGAGCAGCTACTGGCAGCGGACATTCTTTTTGAGGTGAAATACCCGACCTGGAATGCCAACCCGGTGATGGTAAAAAAGGCGGGGGAAGGATGGAGAATGTGCGTTAATTATACTAACTTGAATAAGTATTGTCCAAAGAATTGTTATCCCTTGCCAGTAATTGATCAGAAAGTGGAAGTTGCGTCGGGATATGAACTACTAAGCTTCCTCGACTTTGACAAAGGCTACCACCAGGTACTCATGAATGAGATGAACGCCCCCAAAACTGCCTTCATCACATATTGGGGAACGTTTTCTTACAAGAAGATATCCTTTGGGCTGAAAAATGCAAGAGCCACATACTAAAGGTTAGTGGATAAGGTGTTCATAAAATGGGTCGGTAGAATAGTAGAGGTCTATGTAGACGATATCATCGTGAAAAAAAAACCCTGGGGACAAGCTTAAAAAACTTGGAAGAAGTCCTTACACTCCTGAGACATATGGAACTAAAGTTTAACCCGGCGAAGTGCAATTTCGGGGTTAGTTCGGGGGAATTCCTAAGGTACGTAGTATCTAAGAACGAATTGAGTGTGAACCCCTCTAAAGTCAAAGCAGTGGCTAAGATGAGATCTCTGAAATGCCTAAAATATGTGCAGAGGTTGAGGGGGTGCCTGGCGGCACTAAGCCATTTTTATCCAAGTCAATAGAAAAGCAATTACCTTTTTTCATGTTCTGAAAAACGCTAAAAATTTCCAGTGGACAGGCGAATGTCAGAAGACCTTTGAAGATCTCAAGCAACATCTAACAGGGTTGCCTACCCTAACTATACCCAAGGCAGGAGAACCCTATAGTTGTACCTAACGGCGGCAGAGGAAGCAGTTAGTGTTGTTTTTGTCAAAGAATAAAAAAGAGCCCAAAAGTCAGTCTACTTCATCATCCAGGCTCTGCACGGAGCTGAAGTAAGATACCTGCCTACCAAAAAATTGGTGCTAGCACTGGTAACGGCAATTCTGCTACTTCATCCCTACTTCGAGGCATACCTCATCTGCGTGCTAACAGATGTACCTCTAAAGCAGGTACTGCTGAAACCAGAAGCATCAGGGCGATTGATGAAGTGGTAGTTGAGCTAAGAGAACACGAAATCAACTTTCGACCTTGGAAAGCTATCAAAGGCCAAAATCTGGCAATTTTTTAGTAGAAATGCATGGCCCCGCCCCGGAGGCGGCCGAATCTCCTGATAAGAAGGTCAAGGTAAACAATGAACCCAAAACACCCAATGACACTTTTGTCATACATGTAAATGGAGCCTCTAGTGAAGACGGCAGTGGGTTTGGGATCCTTCTCACAATTCCTGAGGGGACTGAAGTGACATACGCATTGTATTTTACTTTTAGAATGACAAACAATGCGATAGAATATGAAGCACTGATAGCAGGTCTCCACCTAGCTCAACAGATGAAGATAAAGCCAATTTTAGTCTTCAATGATTCCCAAATCGTGGTCAATTAGGTAAAAAGCCCTTATGAAACAAAAGAAGCCTAGCTGAAAAAGTATCTGGAGGTAGTGAAGGGGTTACTAGGAATATTTACCTACTTTCAGATAGTCAAAATCCCACGAGAGAAGATCCACTTAGTAAATTGGCATCCTCCAAAGAAGGGAGGAAAAATAAGGATGTATTAATTAAAGAGGTCCACCACCTGAGTATCAACGAAGTCAGTGTCTGGGTAGTGGACGAGGTGGACAATAGATGGATGACCCCAATCATAAAATACCTCACCTCGAGGGAAACGCCACCCGTCCCTGCTGAAGCCAGGAGACTTCATCTCAGGGCACCTAAGTATGTGTTAAATAACAGAATCCTTTATAAGAGATCCTTTTTACAACCCTTGTTGAGGTGTGTTGGGCTCAACCAAGCTAATTACAAATACGGGAGATCCATGAGGGGTTGTGTAGTAGCCACCTAAGGACAAGAGGATTAGCAAAAATGATCCTAATGTAGGGCTATTACTGGCCTACTTTGGTCCGAGAGACACATGAATTTGTCCAGAAGTGTCCGAAGTGCCCGAAGTGCCAATTTCATACACCAATAACTCGATGACCTCAGAAGGAATTAATCTCGATATAAGGTGCCTGGCCCTTTGCCTAATGGGGGATCGACATCGTGGGACCATTCCTTGAAGCTCCAGGAAAGGTAAAATTTCTGGTAGTAGTCATATACTACTTCACTAAAAGGGTAGAGGCAGAACCCTTAGCCACAATCACGGGAAAAAAAATTTTGAACTTCGTATGGAGAAGTATTATGTGCTGATTTGGGATACCAAAGAAAATTATCTCGGATAATAGGAAGCAGTTTACAGGTGAACTATTCAAATTGTGGTGCGAAGAGATGAAAATCACTCAATAATTCCCCTCGATGGCCCATCCTCAAGCGAACAAGCAGGTCGAGGTCACAAATAGAACACCGCTATAAGGATTAAAAACAAGGCTAGACAAAGCTAAGGAGAATTGAGTAGAAAATCTATCTAATGTCCTATGGGCATATAGCACAACCCCAAGAACACCTAAAGAGGAAACCCCGTTCATTCTTACGTACGGAACAGAAGTAGTGGTCCCAGCCAAGATAGGGGTGCCAAGCCCAAGGTCATTACACTATGCTAAATGTAATAACTAAGAAGAGATAAGGTTGAACCTCGACTTCCTAGAGGAAATAAGAGAGATGGCGGCTGTTTCTAAGGCAAAATACAAATAAACCATGGCTAAATACTATAACGACAGGGTAAAAATGCCTAATTCAGCCCAAGCCAGCGTGACCTGAGGTGAAATAAAGCCATCCGAGCTGAAAAAATGGAAAAACTTGAAGCAAACTAGGAAGGCCCTTACGAGGTAATTGAATCCTCTAACGCGGAAAGCTACAAATTGGCGAGACTAGACAGTACTGAAATACCCAGAACCTGGCATATAAGTAATTTACAGAGGTTCCATCAATAACAGTATCTTATGATTGAAACCATGTTTATGTACTAATAATTTACTTTATTATGTTTTGGTACTTACAATTGTCATTTTGTACTGCTATTAACCAGTCTAATAAGCATGGGGAAAATTCCAGCCTAACAAAGGCCATACAAAAATATGAATTAAATCAACCTTAGATATGAGAGCTCGGTTCGAGAAAGTGCCGCAAAATATGAATTAAATCGACCTCAGATATGAGAGCTCGGTTCGGCAGAACGCCGCAAATTATGAACTAAATCTACCTCAGATATAAGAGCTCGGTTCGATAGAGTACCGTAAATTATGAATTAAATCGACTTCATATATGAGAGCTCGGTTCAGAAGAGCACCACAAATTATGAGTTAAATCTAACTCGGATATGAGAGCTTGAAGAATGATACAAATTATGAATTAAATCGACCTTAAATATGAATTATCAACCAGTTTAGCCAAAGGCAATAATAAATAAATACAGATAGGTAATTGGTCACAACCACGAACTAAAATCAAGGATCAGATTTAAAAGCATAAGAAATGTAAGTAAATCGATTTTATTCAAAATTTGGTAAAACTACCATAGGTATATTTCCACACGGAGAATAATTCCTAGGAAGCTACAATTACAATGGACATTATTTATTATCCTAACGTCTATGATTTTTTCTGTTCCGAACGATTCTACCCCGCCTCCTCCCCATTTGTGAAGGAATAATATCCGAAGTCGGGGATACTGAGGAGGACCTCACCTGGCTCGTGCTAGCCTGCATGTTATCTCGGAAGTACTTAGGCCTCTTCTTCATGTCCTCATACATAGCCAGGATGTTGTCCAAGATGGACCTGTTCCTTTTAAAACAGGGTAAACCTTCTCCGTACATGGTAGCACGCTGGCGAGGATAGTGGTCAGCTCATTAACCCACTCCTCCACCTCGTCTAAGGTAAGTAAGCCTCCCTTGATAAGCACTATCTTTTCATATTCACGTAACTGATCACAGAGTCGGTTCACCTCGGCTTTGCAATGATCGAAGGTCCAGTTGACACTGAACTGCCTTAGATTTCCAGTAGGCAATGCTCTTCTCCTCAAGCTTCCTGGAGAGCTCCTCATTCTCCCTCTTCAGCTGGTTCCTCTCATCATTGGAGGCCCTTAGCTTTTCACCAAACCCTGAAACTAGACATTCTCGAATAACCGAGTTCGAAAGTATCTGATGAACTCGTCCTTGGTACAAAACTCCCTAGTCCTATCATGAAGGAGCCTTCGAAGGAAAAAATTATCCCTTTCCACTTGTTCAAGTGTGTAAGGGATAATTTGCTGAAAGAATAAAGAAATAGACATTAAGATAAACAAACCAAAGAAAGATAAAGAAAAATAGTCCTTTTATTAATAATGGTCGGATAGGTCAAGGTCTTTACAAAGATAAAACAATCAAAAAATAATAAAAAAAATAAAAAAATCAAAGAGAAGAAATTACAAAGTCAATAGGCCTAAGTACTACCCCTGACCTGCTCTATGGCCTCGGTGGGCTCTATCTCTATAATCGGCTCTGTAGTTGAAGGGGAGCAGAGGTCTTTAACCGGAGAGTTTGGAGGTACTTCGAGAGCAACCAGTCGGTCCTCAGCATTGAGCGAAGCCCCTGTGGCTAGGAAATCAAAGATATCCGGTTCGGCGTCTTCATCACACGACCTCAACTCGTCCACCGTCATTAGCTGCCTAGCTATGTACTTAAGAAGAGGGAACTCAAGATGATGAAGCATGACCTTAATGTAACCCACATTCATACGGGCAAAGGCACCCGCTTAATACCCATGTTTCTCATCCCGGAGAGGGAGGTCTGAAAACTCCTCGACCACCTCATCAAGCACCGCAGATCAGTTGGCAACGAAGAGAGATTGGCTCATCTCAGATACGTACTTCGAGAAGGTATTGGTTTGAGTGACCTTTTTAAAGAGTTCCTCGATAAATTCCCACTACCGTTCCACAAAACCAGTCTTCAACTGCTTAAGCTCCTTTTCGGTTGCACGCCGCCTCCCATCAGTAGCCCTTTGCTCCTCTTTTAGGGCCCTATTCACCTCTTCGGCAGCCCAACTCCTCTTCTCTGTTGCCCTTAGCTTGGCCTCCACCTCCCTCCGACGAGCTCGTTCTTGGCTGAGTTTGTCATTTATCCTCTCCCCCTTTTTTACCAGGATGGAGGCGGCTTTTTCCACTAACTGAAAAAAAAAATTAAAATTAATTAAAAGGAAATAAGGAATTACAATGGGAAACCTAAAGAAGTAGCATATCGCGCTGAGGTCGGCCAGGGACATGTCCTAAACCTGAGCTACCTCGACAACTCGCTGCCTCTTAGGGGCTGCGGCTTGAGAGGAGCCAACCTTCTTCTTACCCATCTCAGGGGCGACAACTTTATTAGAAGTCCCCATTATACGAAGCGGTCTAGGGATCACCACATCGGGAGACACCATGACGGATGCCCCAATCGAGGCTTCAGAAGTACCAAGCTTCGCAAAAAGCTTGAGTTGGACCACTAAAAAACAAAAAGGAAAAAGGAATTAGATACTCATCAATAATCCGACAAAAATAAAACATTATACACCTCGGTCAAAGTATATTTCTAACTACCTCCAGCCACCTCTTCAACAAAGCCACCCGGTGACCTCATCATCTAGATTGAAGGCACTACGATGAGCCCTAAACAGATCTGGATCATTGAAAACACAACGATGAGGCCTTATTTGGCTGACGAAGTCGACCTTGGTAGGACTAACCCTATTGGATATGGGATTCTTAACCTTCCCCAGATACCAATCTAGGGGAAAAAGGAACTCAGTGATTTTAACAAAAAAGAATTTATCCTTCCATTCTGCGTTTTTAGAAGGATTGCGGATCCTAAAACCATGGTTGGGAGAGAAAAAATGTCAACCCTAGAAGGCCCTGAACTTTTAACAGAGAAAAATACCTAAACAAATCTACAGTGGGCTCTACTCCTACTCTAGTACAGGCCAATTGAAATTCTATGACTGTGCGCATAACATTAGGTGCCAACTGTGCAAGAGTCAAGTGAAAGGTTTTTAACAAATTAGTCAATAGAGGGAAAAGCGAAAACCGCAACCCCGATACCAGGTACTTATAGTACACTGAGTAATATCCAACAGGAGGCAGACAAGCCCTATCAGAGAGATGGGGGATGGTAAATCACACGTTAGAGGGGAAATGAATTTCCTTTAAGAAAGGAAGAAGAACCCCAACAGTTAAACGGCTGGGGATTTTTTTAACCAATAGGTTTTGGCCCCCTAAAAACTGTTCAGGCATGGCCAAAACCTGTTGTTCATGGACATCACAACCCACACAAAAAACCTCTGCCTCGTAAGTAACTAAAGAAGAAGAAAGGATGCAGGGATCAATACTTACTGGGTTTTTAGATAGGAAAAAAAAGGAAATTTTTAGAGAAATTCTAGGGAAGATGAAGAAAGAAGAGTACAGGAGGAGCATAGAAAAAGTCAAAGTAAAAGAAAAGGAACACTGAAGGAAAATGGGGTTTTATATTGACAACTCCAAGAGGCAGTAATTATGAAAAATAAATAGGGAAAAGAGATAATTAATGAAGGAAAAAATAAAACGACGGCACAGAAAAGGTCGTGTATCCCCAGGCAAGAAGTACCTGAGGTGACGTGTCCTCCAAAGAGACCAAGACACGTGGAGGAATGTCAAACTACAGAAATAACCAGACGGGAAACCCATATGAGATAAAAGAAATTCCCGCCCATTCCATATCCTCAAAAGGCTACCCGAGGTGACATGATGACTCCACCTTATCCCAGGTTGGTTAAAGAAGAAACTCCCTGTGTAAAAAATAAGAGTCATACTGGACAAGGTCGCCTCGCCACTGGCACCTCAACCACAAGAGGATTGCTGAAGCAGCTATCCAGTAGGTCATTCACCTCGGCATATACTATCTCGGCACGTTAGGACGACCTCGGGAGATCAGCTAAGGCTAATCATCAAACACAGTCAAAATGTCTTGGCTTTATAAATGATCTATGAGAAAGAACTCCGCTGCACCCAATCCATTCCTACTCTATGATTTCAGTCGAGTGGCGTAAACACACACTTCGACTCTTGGAGGGGGGACTAATGTAGAATAACGGTAGTAACTAGGAATCTACAATTACTATTAATATTGCAATTACTATATTTAGATAACTACCACAATTAGATAAGTACTACTAATAGCTAAAGAATCATAGGAAGATTGTTATACCATCAATAAGTAATAGAGTTATGGTAGGATTACTATTAATAAATACAACATAATTGATATCACGGCGGAGATCACTCCGCAATCCTAACATCTACGAAATACGGTTACCAGAAACGCCTATAAAAGCCCAAAAAATTCATAGGCAGATGTACGCTCAATATACTACTCTTAAATACTATTGGAATTCTTTCCCAGCTTAATACTAACCTAAGCATCGAAAATTATCCTGGGAACCACCCTGAGATTTGTTTTGCAGGTGTAGTACTTAACGCTGCTGTTGCTCGTGATTCAAAAGGGGTTCATTCATAGTTAGGTAATAGATGGTCTTTTGAGACTCATCATAATTCTTGTAATTATAAATATTATAGCGATATAAAGACGTTACATTAATAACATCTTTACTTTTTTTTTAAAAGCACTTTTCACAAAGATAATATTTTTGAAATATATATATATTTTTTATATATGTTAAAATATTTTTTTAAAAGAACCTCTCAAAATAGATTGACTATAAAATTTATTTAAACATGCTATAAGACTATCCTAAACCCATTCGTGGATCATTTTGAAATTTGAAGAGTTCCAAAAATTGTATACGAATTTTTGAGGTTATAGTAAACTAACATAACAAAAAAAAAAATATTTTTGAGTTTAAATATCCCATCTATCTAAATTTAATATATTATTCTCTTTATAATAACATAATTAGTTATAGCTTAATTTATTTCCAAAGTTAATACTACTATGTTAGTTTTTTTCCATACTAATTTATATATAGTTATTAAATAATATTGCTGAATTTTAGGTATCAATTATTTTCTTTACTTTTATTTGTCACAATTTTATTTTCAAAGTCAAATAATTTACTTGTCACAATTTTCTTTGAAAGTTAAACATATAAACTCTGGCCAAATGGATTTAGAGGAATACATAAAAACTTTGAAACTTTATAACTTACCAAATGGAGTATATATTTTGAAGAATTGATTTCCATCCAACAAAAAATTGTAAAACCTACAAATCACAATTCAAAAGTATATGACAGGGAAAAGAAAGTGCAACAAAATCACTGAAAATAATACATAATACCTTCTAAAAAAGAAATTTAACTTACTCTTGAATTTCAAGAGCTCGGCTGCGTAACGAGAGATGGTCGTAACATTAAAATATCATCATGTTTGAGAATCACTTATATCTATTATTTGCAACAAAAATAAAAGTAAAATAAATATACTCCTATCTTTGCTAGTGCAAAAGGTTTTTTTTTTGTGTTTCTGGTAGTATTCGTTGCTGCATTGTCTTCTGCACAAACCAAAATCATTAATAAATAAAAGAGACAAAAATTCTTAAAGAAAACCTAAGGAAAAATCATAAATTTATTAATGAAATTAGCCTGAACCAATCCACCCATTCAGTGAAACGAGAACCATTAACTCAACGATCTCTGTCACAACAAAACGAAAAGATATTTGTGCCTCTTCGTATTTAATCTTTTAATAATTAGAGGAAATTAGTGAAAAGATAATTTTATTTATTAAATTTTTTTAATGAACAATAAAAATTTTGATTTTTTTCCCTTTTAATATAATATAAGATTATGTAATTTAGCCAAAATAATATCTCATAATGTTACTTAGATTTTTTCCCGAATGAATTTGCTTTAAAAAATAGATTTTGAAAAATAATTTTTAAAAATCAAATTTCAATAATTTTTAAGTTAAAAAATAAAAGACAGAATAATACCTACTTTTAAATTTTTTAAAAAGCCAATTTTTGTTTTTAAAAGTCATCTTTAAAATATATAAATACTCTTAAAAGACAAAAATTATTTAAAAAACACCCTCTTAACTAAAAACAATTCTCTTAAAAAGTCCCCCAACTAGTTGTATGCAGTAGTTTTAGACTGACAGGCCATGTTAGCCTTGTCTTTGCTTTGTAATTTACTTTGGCAATTAACACAACACATTAGGTAAAAAAAAAAGTGGTATATTGCTATTTCTCCTCAAACGAATTGGTATGAGACCGTAGCCAAACTACTTTTAGCAAATGTGATAAAACTTCAAATTTCTTCACTAAATAAATAGTGAAGAGGTCCATCGTAAATATCAATAAATTTGACGTTACTTTGATCTATCGGAGTGATTTTGAACCTACGACTAATTGGTTAACAGTCAATCGCTCTATCATTGAGCTACTGAGGAATATCAAGAGATTCGATCTCATAGAGTTTAATTTCCGTAAATATTTGAAAGAAATATAATTTTTGAAAAACAATAAAAAGGAATTTTTTTTGTGTTAATTAAAACAACAAAAATTTAAAATTAAACGAAACAAGTGATGATCAAAAAATAAAAGCACTCATTTTTCATTAAAAGACATCTTTTCTTTCTAAATATTTAATCAATTTCTTACTCAATGTTGTTTTATGTGCCAATAAGTTATATTAAGGTGAATTTAAACTCATTAAGAAATGAAAGAGAGCATCTCTCTCACACACGTATATATAATTTTCTTTTACACTCTCACAAACACGTATATTTAACTTTTTTCTTTTTTCCTTTTCGAGAAGCTTGGGTTGAACACCCTCACCCCCCTAATATTATCTGCTAAAAAAAATAGCGTGCACATTATTTGATGTTATAATTTCTGTTGATTGTGTTAACCAAAATATATGTACTCCTTTTATTTTATTTTGTGTCTTTTTAAAAAAAAATATTTTTGAAATTTCTTTAGTTCTACTTTTCAGGTAAAATATTTAATATCATAATTAAAAAACATTTAGTTTAAGGACACAAAAATTTAAAAGTATTTTTATTCCATACTAATCAAAATCAGATAAGAAATTAAAACATAAAAATAATATTAAATGAAGTTCACTTTTCTCTAGGAAAGACTAGTCAGGCGTTCGTAGATTTATATGTAGATACTCCCTCTATTTTATTTTATCTAAATTATTGAGGTAAGAGAATAACGTATATAAATGACATATCTTTGATAGTTAATTACATAGTATGATATAAATTTTATTAATCATATAATTTGTAGGTTGTTAATTCTAGATACATCGCATTTTAAAAATAAAGGTATCTTAAATATTCCGAGATAATAAAAATGCAGGTCATAAATATAAGTTTTAAAATTTGTGTATAGAATCTCTAAATATATCTTTTTATGTATCTTAAATATATTAGTGTTTGTGAATTTTAAACTTTAAGTCGTATGTATCTTGAATATTGTAGAGTACAGATACTCTGGCTCTGGCCAAATTCCTTTGGGCCTGAAGAGAATAGACTCATGTTGGGCCTGAAAGGGGTAGACCCACTCTTTCATCTGGACTACATGATCCAATTCGGAGCTTATTCAGGGCAGGCCAGAAACTAATCCCCAAAGCCCAACCAG